>JAMFLL010002333.1:0-10102 GCA_027475725.1 Pythium rhizo-oryzae | reverse complement strand
GTTCATGTTGTTCTTGCGCGTGCACCACTCGCTCTTGGACGTGCCGCGCGTGGCGTAGTTGATGCCCTCGGCCTGCACGTACATGAGCGCGCCCTCGACGCTCGCGGTGTTGACCGTGTCCATCACGCCGCGGAACGCCTCGTCAAACTCGGTGTAGTACTTGGACACGAACATGCCGTTCGCCGCGTTCCACGCCGGCTTGTCGCTCTGCACGCGCGCCTGCACCACGCGCACCGTGCGCATGTGGTACGAATCCGTGTTCGTGAGGTTCTTGAGCCCCGCGGGGAAGTCCACGGTAGCGGCCGAGGCGGCGCCAAGCACTGCGCCCATGGCGGCGATGGCGCCGACTGCGGACGCTGTCTTCATGGTGCCTTGGCTGAATGCGACCCTTGACTGGCACTCGCGATATTGAGGAATGAAGTGAAGCCGTGTAGCGTTCAAACTTTCTTCTCGCCGGGGGAGAGAAGGCAGAGGGATCTCCTCAACACGCCAGAAAGGGAGCTTAGACGCCGACGCGTCTCGCACACGTGCGGCTTCCCAATTTTTCGATCGCGAATACTGTTCTGTGTTGGCGACCACACCGTGTGGTCGCCAACACAGAACAGTATTCGCGATCGAAAAATGGTCCACACGTGGGTCGTGCGTAGCCATCGTGAAGCCCGTCACACACACACACGGCAGCCGACCGGTGGGCTGATCAGCAGAAAAAAACTGTCAAGACGGCACAGTGCAGTAGACTGCAGAGTCTGCAGCAGACTGCCGATGGGGGTGCGACATCCGAGCACTACTGGTCTTCGATCACGCAAGTAGCAGCAAGTGCGACATGCTGTCGCAGGTCAATGATCGAAAAGTTCATCGATGATCGTTTAACCCTACACCCAATCCACACTGTGGATTCGGGCTTGGAGATTCGATTATAAAGGTTACGGGAGAGGTGAAAATATACTCAATCGTTAAGTCTCACGGTTCAAGTATCCAGTGATAGAGGTAGCAGCAGGTGAGCTCTTCGAATGGCTACACTCGACATTCTGGGAATCAGCGAGATCTCCGTCCGTTGAAGAGCGGTGAAACAACACTGCAAGGGAGTGCTAATAAGGGATTTTGTGTCAGACACATGATACCAAAAACAACAAAAAGGCCAGCTCTGACGCCGTGCTGGTGGGTGCCAGACAACACAGTGTGACCGTGATCGATGCTAGACTCTAGCAAAGAAGAAACGTCCAGTATCTTGAATGTTCCGCCGTGTCCAATGAGTACGGTCTTCCGTGCTTTGTCTTTTCGGTGGTCTTGCTGGAATTTGCGGGAATCACACGACGCTGCCCCGGCGCTTGAGAAGGCGCTCGTTGTCCTCGCTCCGGAGCCAGTTGTGGCGCGTTATCCGTGATCCTAGCAGCAGCAAGTACGCCGACGCCAAGTTGGCGATCGTCAGCGCCACAAGGGAAATCGCGTAGAAGCCTGCAAAGGTATTCCAAAGGTTAGCATCCACGCTTGATTACTCGGGCTCTCCACAATGGAGACGATGGCCTTACCTTGCAGACGATCACACGTGGTGTGGGAGAGGTTGGAGTAGAGCTTGTGCTTGATGCAGTACGCGCCAAACGTGTCGTCACTCTTGAGAAACGGCGTGAGGAACTGGTAGAGCGTGTAGCTCGCGAGCGAGAGCAGCGCCATGTGCGTGAGCAGGAAGATGCAGAGCCCGTAGTCCGTGACGAGCGCGACGTAGGTGGCACAGCACTTGGCACGCAGCCGCGGTACGAACGTGAGGTTAAGGCTTACGACCACGCCAAACGCGTACACAACAGCGTAGGCGATGCCGCAGAGCCGCATGAGCGCCATGATGGGGAGCCCACCTATGCACTGCGCGAGCAGCATCGCCAGCAGCACCCATTCGTCGCCCACCGAGCACATCTGGTCTTCGCGGCGACGTCAGAGCAAGACAATTCAGCGAATGCTGTGCTCCGCCCTGCATTCTGGGATAACCACTGGAGTTCTACAGCAGAGGCCTCAAGCCCGGAACACAAAAATAGCGTTAACCTCGCGAGCGCAGTCTATTGTTATGGCCTCGTGGCATGGAAACTGGTTCGAACCGGTTCTCCATCAAGAAACCGTAGCGATCTACCCAAGAGCAAGGGAGGAACGACTCGCCCGAGTGTAGGAGGCCGCGAGGAGAAGAGGTCACCATGATGGCGCAGGGTCACTACGACCACGCGAGCGACGAGGATGACGAAGAGGAGACCGTGGAGCTGCGCGTGTCGGCCTCGCGGCAGGACCGCGGGCGGCGCGGCATGCTGCGTAAGATGTCGTCGTCGACGTCGACTCGTATGGCCGAGGTGACGCATCAAGCCCACCTGCAGGACTCCCATGACCACTCGACGCGGCGCACTTCAGCCGCTGGACTGCTAGACTTCACCAAATGTACGTTACGAGTCGTCCTCTCAGGTCTGGTCTCGCTAATAATGTTCAACTCAACAACGGTTTGATATTGTTCGCTTAGCGGTGCTTGGAGCGGCGACCGCGCAGCGTCCGTACGGCAACTCGCCGGCTGAGGCCAACTCGCCTGAGGCGACGCACTTGCTGCCCCAAGCGAACGGGTATAAGAACGCGTGGCGCCCGGCGCAGGAAGCGTACGGCTTTGAGCAGAACCGCGTGGACGACGCCAAGGAAACGCAGGCGCGTCTCAAGCTCCTGGCGTTCTGGCAGCTACTCGTGACGGGCTTTGAGGTGTTGCGGTTTTCGATCGGCAAGCGCGCCAAGAAGTACGTCATGTGGCTCGCGCTCGACGGCAACCTGTATCTGGGGAGCACGAAGAACGACAAGAAGACCGCGCGCTGCATCTTCCTCGCGTATGTGTCTTGGGTGTGTTCAGCTCCACACACTACGTCGTCTGACTGGATTGTGAGTTTATGGTTTTAGGGATGTGTACCGCATCCAGAAGGGCAACGACTCGCAGTCGTTCACCAAATCCCAGTCCTGGCGCGACGCGCGCGGGAAGGACAACCTCACGGTCTCGATCCACGGGCGCCACGGCAAGGAGGACCGCATCTTCGCGATCCAGGTGTGGAAGCCCACGGTGCGCAACATTCTGTTTGAGAATTTTGACGCGCTGCTGCGCATGATGAAGAGCGACGCCGACGGTGAGTTCCCGTACGTCGCGCAGCGCGTGATCGCCGAGCACTACGCGATGACCGGCGAGGTGCTCACGCTGCGCCAGGTCGAGGACGTGCTGCTCCGCGAGGAGGACGAGAAGAAGCCGCGCGAGCTCGGCAGCGACGCGAGCGACGGTGAGGCGCGCAGCAGCGGCGACTCGGACCTGTCGGAGGACGAGGAGGACCAGCGCGATATCTTAGGGTGAATAAAAATGTCTTAGTACGGCTGCATGTCTTGGTGTAAGGCATACAAGGGATCGGCGCGCAGTCGCTTCTCGACTTCTTTGCGGTAGAACAGCAGCAGCTCGATGCCCTCGCGGCTGCTGCGCACGTCACTTGGTGACCTGTCTTGATTGGCCCCACGCGCCTTTTCTTTGGTTGCGGCGTGGCGCTGTTGGAGATGCATGCGCTTGCGGTCCACCTCGATGGCGTTGGCTGGGGCGAGCTCGCCGCTACTGCTACCGACGATGGAAGCGGCGTTGCGAACCGTCGTCGCATCCTTCATCCGCGACGAGATCGTCGCCTTGGAAAGACGCTGCAGCAGCTGGTTTGTGGCCTTGCGGTCCACCTCGACCGTCGGTCCGGCGCTAGGCACGTAGTTGCGACATAGTAACTGGTGCTTGAGCGGCTTGGCGAGCGTCTTGGCCACCTGCGTGGAGCTGTTCCAGCCGCCGCTGACGGTGGGCGGCGCCCGCTGGAACGGCACACGCGGCATCTCAGCGCCCGCATCACGATGCGTCACCACCTGCGGGGCCCTATACGTAGCCGACTTGATGGGAGCAGCGGCTGGGCTGCTGCGTGTGGTCGTGAGAGGTGCCGGCGGTGGCGCAAGCGAAAGCGGCATCTCCTTCTCCTGCTCGGCCGGCTCGGCCACGTCTTCGTCCAGCGAGAACAGCCGCATGAGCTCCGATACGTTGGGCGACGGCGCCGACGACGACAGCGCGCTCATCGTGCTTTTCGCTGGCTCTTGTGAGCTGGGAACGCTCGGCGTCACACGCGGTGACGTCTTCGTATCGAGCGAAGCCATTTTTGACACGCATGAACCTTTTGCGGAAACGGCTACATTCGTACTTTAGTGGAAAGGGTCACATCGCGCTATGGCACAGTATCGAGGGAATGTCGACGCAACAACCGCTCGCACACACAAAACAGCAACAAGCCGCAACCTCGATGGCGCCGCCGAAGCCCGCGCGAAGCGAGCGCGAGGAGCTGCTGGGCGCGTTCGTGGCGGGCGCCGCCAAGATCCTCGCGCCCAACAGTCTCCAGTTCGACGACAATGAGTTTGAGCGGTGCGTGCTGGTGGCCCGCCCCCCGTTTGGAGCGGCCAAATGGTCTTAAAACGAGGAGCTCACATGGATCTGCTCGGCGCTGGTTATTTGTCGCAGCTCCCCGGCGGCCGCGAAGGAAGCGGCAGTCGAAGCAGCTAAGCTCGTGCAGCCAGGTGCGTAGGCAGAGGGCGCAACGAGATCGTCGCGAACTCGATTGTGCTGCCTCGGAAACTGACGTTGGAGGCTCGGTTTGGACTGACGTCAGTTGCTTTGCGCGCTATTATCAGGCGATCTCATCTTCATCACGACGCGTGGCTTCCTGTACTCCATGGCGCGCTATTTGACCAACAACGAATACGACCACGTGGTGCGCTTTCGCCTCGTTATTGTGGGCTTGCGAAGGTCGATGAGATCTCATCGTGTTGAGTCGTGACGCTTTGTAGGTCATTGTGTTGAACGATCACGAACTACTACATGTTGGACCGCCATCGGCGAGAAGGATCCGACTTGAACGATTACTGCTGCCACAACGCCAGCCTGTGGTACGGTTTGCGCCTTCTCAGCTTTGCCGTGCCCATGTGACTAACCTGCCTCGTGACATCAGGTAATGCGAGTTGATATGAACGCAGAGGAGCGAGGCAAGTTCGTGCGATGCGCCGAGCAACTTGTTGGGACACAGTACGATGTAAAGCGGTACGTCTGGTTCGTGGTCCTTTCGGTGGATTGCAACGTGCGAGACTGAACTCGTACTTGTGGTGCCTACAGCGTCTATCAGCTTATGCTGCGGCTCTCTCTCCAGCGCCATTTGCGACGCACGCCGCTTCCGAAGCTGCCTCTCGACATTCGCAGTGACGAGTGGATCTGCAGCGATGCGGCCATGTATGTGAGACTCTGCTTTTCCCTCGCTGGCAGTGCTCATGTTCTAACCCTCTGAATCGGCCACACAGAGTTCTGCTCACCGGGTGCTCGCACAAGTTCAAGGAGGCGCTCACCAAGTCAAGAGATGAAAAGACCGAGCTTGGTACGTCCGTGCTCATGCACTACGAACGCTATGGCAAAACGCGCTGACTGTCGTGTCTCCACCAGACCTTTTCACTTTCGGCAGCGCGTCGTTCGCCGACTTCATGCGGATCCGCCAAGTGCAGCCGCAGACGCTCGTGCGCGTGCCGCTGCCCGTGATGAAGTACACGTCCAACCCGCACAAGCGCACATGGAAGGCCTACGCCGGCGAGTTTGTCGAGATGGTGTCGCGGATACAGTCGGGCAAGCTGCGCTGGCACCTGCTGGAGCAGACCGTGCTGCCGCGCGTGCGCGCCGCGGCGACCACGACGATCGGCGACCCGCGGAGCTGGACGCGCGAGCGCAAGGCGCGGCTGCTGGCATATGTGGTCGTACTGCTCGTGGTCATGAAGCGCACGCGCGTCGTGAGCCGCGTGCTCGTGCGCGCGTCACAGCTGCTGGTGCTGCGGTACGTGGTCCAGCAGCTCCTGGCGCACACGAACCTCCAGGACGTCGCGCGCACGATGCTCGCCAAGCTGTAGAGCTGTCACATAGAGAAACTAGGTGCACAATACACAGAGAGAGAGGCTCTCGGAGAGAGCACTAGAAGGCAGCCATGATGATGGACCCAAATGGGTTGAGCCTCTTGTCTCTTGACAAGTGGCGTGACGCTTGGCGGCACCGATCTTCGGGGCGATAAAACCTCACGGTGGCATAAAACCTCCAAAACCTTGGATCCAGCAGTGAAACGACTCTCTTGGCGGCAATCACCCAAAGACCCAGGTTGCCCTCTTTCCAAGCGCGCTTGAAACGCTCGGCTTGATTTCCATACATTTTCTGTCTGAAAATTTCAAGCGCTTGAACTTGGGGCCTCTGACGGGCCGACCCCTAGTCGCGATCTTTGCCTGTTGTCGTCTGTCCGTTTCACGCACCGCGCAAAAAAAACCAGGCGGCCGCGTGGCACCTGTGAAAAACCTCGTCACTTCAAGTCACTCGCGTGAGGGACGCTGGAGGGGCGGGGGCTTCGCTTTCCCGAGGGGCCTCCGGATCCGGTCCGGAGGGGGAGACTTTTTGCCCTTTGCGCTGTGTGTGTGTGCGTGTGCCGCTATCTTTCCGGACGCCCGCCCACACACAGTCGTGAAACGGAGAAGGGGGAAAAAGCGAACGCACCGCACGCTCTTCCGCCGCCCTTCCTCGCGTCCACGCAGCCAATTTCCCCACTACAAGCCAAGGGGAAAGCACAGTAGAAGGAGAAGAAGTTAACGATCGTCACACGCGAACAACCATGGCGCAGGATCTCCCGATTACGTTTGGCGAAGTCCTGAACGTACGTAACCACAGCTCTCTGGACGGGAAAGCCGAGCGATCCACCACGAGCCGCAGCGTGCAGTGGAGGGGGCACGACAGCGCTGCGTACGCGGCGACGCAGGATCCAGAGGCTCTAGTGTGCCTAGTGTGTCTGGATCTTGTAGTTGAAGCTGGCGGATCGGATCGCACGTCGGAGATGACGGTATGGGCAATTGTGGACTGACGGTGGCGTTTGTTGTATTGCAGTTGGGCGCGCTGGGCGTGAACCCGGACTATGTCAAGTTTGGCACGACGACGATGGAGTCGGACAAGTTTGTCTGCGTGTGCGAGCAGGTGAACGGCCAGGCGAGCGTGGTCATTGTCGAGATGGCCGCGGGCAACCAGGTGCAGCGCCGCCCGATCAACGCCGAGGCCGCGATCATGAACCCCGTGAGCAAGGTCATCGCGCTGCGGTCGGAGAACCAGCTGCAGATCTTCAACATGGAGCTGCGCGCCAAGATGAAGTCGCACCTGATGCCCGAGCCGGTCGTCTTCTGGCGATGGGTCACGGTCAACACCATTGCGCTCATCACGGCCTCGGCCGTCTACCACTGGAGCCTCGAGGGTGACTCGGCCCCCACCAAGATTTTCGACCGCCACGCGAACCTCGGTGCCGGTACCCAGATCATCAGCTACGAGGCGTCGCCGGACAACAAGTGGCTCCTGCTTGTCGGTATCGCGCAGGGCGATGGCGGCCGTATTGTCGGCAACATGCAGCTCTACTCCGTCGAGAAGAAGGTCAGCCAGGTGCTCAACGGCCACGCCGGTGCGTTTGCCTCGATGAAGCCGCCGGGCCGCACGGACGACGCGCAGGTGCTTGTCTTTGCCGGCACCAAGGGCGACACCCCGCAGCAGCTCTTCATCATGGAGGTGGGTCGCGACAAGGATGCCCCGGGTGGCGTCTTCCGTCTGCCTCCGTCGGCGATTCCGTTCGCCGCCGACGCTGCCAACGATTTCCCGGTCTCGATGCTGGTCAGCCCGTCGGATGACGTTATTTATATGATCACGAAGATGGGATACCTGTTCCTCTTCGACGCGCACACCGGCAAGCCGATCTACCGTGCTCGTGTGTCCCAGGATACGGTGTTCGTGACCGCTCTCGAGTCGAAGAGCAAGGGTATGCTCGGTATCACGCGCCGCGGACAGCTTCTTCACTTCGCGATTAACAAGACGAAGCTCGTGCCGTACGTCGTGAACACCCTGCGCGATTCGCAGCTCGCGCTTACGTTGGCGACGCGCTTGGACTTGCCCGGGGCGGAGGAGCTGTACTTCACGGAGTTCAACCGCCTCATGAGCGTCGGCGACATCCAGGGTGCGGCTCGCCTCGCCGCCGCGTCTCCTCAGGGTGCTTTGCGTACTCCGCAGACGATTCAGCGTTTCCAGGCGCTCCCTGCGCAGCCCGGCCAGCCTCAGCCGATCCTTCAGTACTTCAGCGTTCTCCTCGAGAAGGGCACGTTGAACAAGCTCGAGTCGTTGGAGCTTGCCCGCCCGGTTCTCATGCAGGGTCGTGGTCAGCTGTTGCAGAAGTGGCTTGCTGAAGACAAGCTCGAGTGCTCTGAGGAGTTGGGCGACTTGGTCGCTCAGTCCGATACCACCATGGCGCTGTCTGTGTACCTGCGTGCCAACGTCCCGGAGAAAGTGATCAACTGCTTCATCCAGCGTGGCGAGTTCGACAAGATCGTTGCCTACGCTGTGCAGACGAACTTCCGTTGCGACTACACCTTCATGCTCCAGAACCTCGTTCGTGCCAACCCCCAGGGCGCTCTGGACTTTGCCCAGAAGCTTGCGGTGGCCGAGAACGGACCCCTTGTCGATGTCAACTCGGTTGTCGACATCTTCATGCAGGTGAACCGTATCCAGGAAACGACCGCGTTTTTGCTGGAGGCGCTGAAGAACAACCGTCCGGAGGAGGGCTACCTTCAGACTCGTCTTCTGGAAATCAACTTGCTCGGTGGTTCCCCGCAGGTTGCTGACGCGATTCTGTCGAGCAACATGTTCAGCCACTACGACCGCCCGCGCATTGCGACCCTTTCCGAGAAGGCTGGTCTCTTCCAGCGTGCGCTCGAACACTACACGGAGCTGGCGGACTTGAAGCGTGTTATTGTCAACACTCAGGCGATTAACCATGAGTTCATTGTGACCTTCTTTGGCACGCTCACCAGCGAGATCTCGATGGAGCTCCTCAACTCGCTGATGGCGCACAACATGCGCCAGAACCTCCAGATCGTTGTCCAGGTCGCGACGAAGTACGCTGAGCAGCTGGGTGGCAAGGAACTGATCGATGTGTTCGAGAAGTACAAGTCGTACGACGGCCTGTACTACTTCCTCGGCTCGATTGTCAACTTCTCCCAGGATTCGGATGTCCACTTCAAGTACATTGAAGCCGCGACCAAGATGGGACAGTTCAAGGAGGTCGAGCGCGTGTGCCGTGACTCGTCCGTCTACGACCCCGTGAAGGTCAAGGAGTTCTTGAAGGAGTCGAAGCTCCAGGATCCTCGTCCGCTTATCCACGTGTGTGACCGCCACGACTTCGTGGATGAGCTGACCCAGTACCTGTACTCCAACAACTTGCTGAAGTACATCGAAGTGTACACCACGAAGGTCAGCCCTCAGAAGACTCCCATGGTGGTCGGCAAGCTGCTTGACTTGGACTGTAACGAGGACTACATCAAGAGCCTCCTGAACCAGATTCCACAGACGCCTGTGGATGAGCTTGTGGAGCAGGTTGAGAAGCGCAACCGTCTGCGTCTCCTTCAGCCGTGGCTTGAGACTCGCGTTGCGCAGGGCAACACGGAGACCGCCACCCACAACGCCGTTGGCAAGATCTACATCACGCTCAACCGTGACCCTCAGTCGTTCTTGATCAACAACCAGTTCTACGACTCTCTTGTCGTGGGTAAGTACTGCGAGAAGCTTGACCCGGCTTTGGCTGTGCTCGCCTACCGTCGTGCTGGTGGTGCCTGCGATGACGATCTCATTCGTGTGACCCTGGAGAACGGTCTGTACAAGGATTTGGCTCGTTACCTCGTCGAGCGCCAGGATCTGGACCTGTGGGGTAAGGTCCTCAAGAAGCAGGAGGAGGGTGAGACCGAGTCTCCGGCTCGTCGTGCTTTGATCGATCAGATTGTCCAGACTGCTCTTCCTGAGACGAAGAACCCGGATGAGGTTTCGACCACCGTCCGCGCCTTCATGAACGCTGAGTTGCCGAACGAACTTATCGAGCTTCTTGAGCGTATCGTCCTCCAGGGAACTGATTTCTCGGCGAACCGCAACCTTCAGAACCTGCTCATTTTGACCGCGATCAAGGCCAACAAGGAGAAGGTGATGGACTACGTCAACCGC
>JAMFLL010002331.1:0-10114 GCA_027475725.1 Pythium rhizo-oryzae | reverse complement strand
CTCAACGGCGTGGCCACGGCCTCGAAAGTCGCGCAGGCGCTCCACACGCCCGAGACGCAGGTGGCCACGCGCCAGCTCTTCGAGACGCTCCAGTCGCTGGTCGACTTCTTCGCGAGCGAACCCGGCCGCAAGGTCATCGCCACCGCGGGCGAGTGCGTGGTCGGCGTCTGCGACGTGCTCGCGTCGCCCGAGGCCGCCGTGCTGCTCGCCGAGGTCGCCACGAACTTGTGCCACGCGCTCGAGGTCGAGGCGCTGCGCCGCGACGCCGAGGCCGGCGCTGCCACGGCAGCAACTGCCAAGGAACAAGACGAAGAACAGCAACAACGAGAAGAAGAACAGACGATGACGTTCCGCGCCGAGGAGGACAAGCCGTCGGGCATGGGCTCGCGCGCGTCCGTGTCGTCGGCGGACGACACGGCGCTCGAGGACGACTCGACGTTCTCCGAGTTTTCGTTCCCGCCGTCGCGCGCGACCACGCCGGCGACGCACCAGTTCCCGGCGGCCTCGCTGCCGCACGAGCTCCCGGCAACTCCTACGGAGCCGGCAGCGGCGCGCAAGATCAAGGAGCGCAGCGCGCTTCGGTCGGCGCGCATCGAGAAGGACGTGCTGCTCAAGATGGGCGTGAACCCGTCGATGCTGGAGGAGGTGCAGCGCATCCTGGACCGGCTCCGCGAGGAGCAGGCGCGCGAGGAGGCCGCCGCGAGCGCGCAGGTAATCCCGGAGGAGACCGAGGACGCGTTCGCGACCGACCAGGAGGAGGACGACTCGGAGATCTCGAGCGCGTTCGGCATCCGCTCGTCGGCGCTGCCGCTGGACCCGGAGCCGCCGCTCGTCGACCAGGAAGCTAAGACCGAGGAAGAGGAAGACGGTGGCGTGATCCTCCCGGAGTGGCACCCGGAGCCCGTGCGCGCGGCGCTGCGTCGGCGCCACGTCGCCGACAGCGAGCGCGCGGCGCAGCGCACGACGTTCGAGGACCAGTCGCGCGAGATGGCCGAGCTGCTGGCACGCCGCCGCGTGGTGCACGGCGACCTCGCGCCTGCGGACGTGCTGGCGTGCCGCGTGATCTCGCAGCTCATCGTTGGCGCGTTCGCCGTGCTGCTGCTGGTGCTGTTTGTCGCGCTCTGTCGCCGCATCCTCGTGTAGCAGGGTATTAGCGACGGGCTCTCCATTAAATTAACTCGGTTTTGGATTCTACAAGTTGCAAAGGAGTTGCGCTCATGACAGTGGTTTGAGTGGTTTGATATTTGTGTCCCATATGAGCGCGCAGGGACCAAGCGAGCGACCATAGAAATAGTCTACTTCTTGCCGCCCTTGCCCTTGCCGCGCTTCTTGTTGTCCTCCTTGGCCGGAGCCGGCGCAGTCTGCTTCTGCTCCTGGGCCTTGCCGCCCTTCTTCTCCGGCGCGGGCTTCTGCTCCTGGGCGGCGGGCGCCTGCTGCTGCTTCTTGTCTTGCTTCTTGGCCATGGTGACTTGTAGGCTGTGGGGTGGGAGTGGTGATGGCTTGCGTGGTGAAAGTGGAAGTGAGTCAGGAGGTCTCAGAGCTGTGGTGGCACATGGCAGAAGAAGCCCTCCTTTCTTGCCCCTGAAGATGTGGCACATCGCATTCGTTGCCAAACGGATCCTGCACACATTTTCCTCAGTCAATGAAAGCGATAAACTTAGACGAGCCGCATCCAAAAACTTCACCCTGCGGATCATCCCATGTGCTCTCTCTTATCGCAAAGTCCCATTCGAGGGGATAGATCCGTTTAGCTCGCTCACGGATATCGCGGAGTGTAATCCTCCATCAGGAATCACCCCACAGTCACAGTGGCTGGCCGAAACCTTGACGCCGTGCCATAGCGATGGGTCACTAGATACGACCGTCCAGCTTGGAAGCATACGCAAGATCTCATTATGGCCACGCTCAGCCGCGGACCAGATCACCGCACGCACACAATAGCGCAGCATGCGCGAACTATGGTCCGTGAGTCGATATGCCGGTAGATACTCCTGAAAGACCCACCCGAGGAACGCTCTCTTGTCGTGCCGGACACCCCATTGGACGACCCGCGTGGAAAACAGCTCCTGTCGCTGCAGAATGAACCACCGCACGATCGGCTCGTAGTGAATTTCGACGAGAATGCGATTGAAAACCTTGTGCTTGAACAGTCTCGGGTGGGCAACCTCTGCAAGTCGCCGAAGACTTCCGAGTTCGCGGTGCTGCGCGGCCCACGCCGGTAGCCACCGCACTCGTCGCACATATGCTGGATCGTACACGTCGATGAGCAGTGTCACAATGCGTCGGAGCTTGTGGAGATGAGGTGGTGCTGGCGCGGACCTAGATCCGAGGGTAAATCGACTGGGGGCGCAGCGATACGCTTCAAGGCATCGCTGCTTCTGTGCACTGTTCGGCGCCATTTGCTCGATCGAGTCAAGTGAACGACGATTTTGTAGTAGCGTGTCTCGAAAGCCGTGTAGAAGAAGCCACTCGAAAACATCCAGGCTCTTCGGAAAAAGAGTAGTGCGCACGGCTACTGCAAGCGACCCGTTCTCATCCGCCAAATTCCGATCACAGATTGCCTCCCATACGTACTGCAATACAGAAACGCTCTCTCCAGCTGACGCCATGTAGAAGGCCCGCGGACTCCAAATATTGTGCTCCTCGATGAACCATCGTACAAGTTCAAGGTTCGAGGTCTTGACAGCATACTGAAGAAGAAGCTCGGCGTCAGCTTGCGAGCACGTCCCATCATCGAGGCAAGAAGCCACAATCTGCTTTGCGAGCTCCGACTCATGGCGCCAAACGGCTGCTTTAGCGTTCTCAATCGTCGCTACGAAATTGGCCTCGCGAGCGAGAAACGCGATCATATCGGCGTTTGCGATTCCTTGCGCGCGCAACGTGTCAGACGGATACATGCTGACGCGGCCGCAGGTCACCTCTTTGATCCAGTGAAGGATGTGCACATGGCCGCCGTCAGTGGCTGCCGCGATAGTTCGTGGATTGTCAACTCCGGCCATACCGACATCGGTGACGAGCCACTGCGCAACCTCCAAATGGCCACCTTGGACCGCGCAAAAGAGCGCGTCGCTCGTGGCGAATAGGTGTCCACAGTTTTGATGCAGGAACTTGAGAACAGCAAGACTTCCGGCCGACGCCGCAGCGCTAACGACGCGAGCTTCGAACAGCGGGCCAAGCATAGGGAACATTTGCACGGCTTGCACGTCTCCCGACTCGGCCGCGAATGTATCAGCTCCGTATCGACGATTCGTCACGCGATAACCCCACGAGCGGCTCATCACGTGAAAGCAACGGTCTGCTCGCCACGCTAGGATGCCAAGATCCGGAAAGTCGCACTCCTGGGCATCCACTCGGATCCTCATGTCCCCGTCCGTGTGCGCGAGAAGCCAGGCGACGACTTCAAAATGTCCGTGGCGTGCTGCCTCCTCCAACGCTGCTGCTTGGTTGTACGTGGCGAACGAATGGACCCAGACCACACTCTCCAGGTTGCCGCAGTGAGCAGCCGCCAGCATTACAAACTCGTGCGGTGCGCCACTCATCGCAACTGATCCATACCCCTGGTACACTTGGTCGGACTGCTCTCCTCTTGACAGGCGCTCACACGATCCAGCTAGCTTCAGCAGTGCCTGGCGGCGATCCGGATGCGCGGGTACACCAAGACTTTCCAGTTCCGTAATCACCCTGTGAATAGTTTTCTCCTGCTCGGTGCGCTTCCACATGCGCCGCACCGGCTTAGCGATCGGAAACTTCAACAATGCAGTCCACCACGAGTTGACCATCGCGAGGTTTCTCGCGTGGCTGACGGAGACGTCACAGTAGTCGGTGATGCGCGCTCGCAGCGGGGCAAGATTATCTTCAATCGCGAGCAGCCACAGCACGTGGACATCGTCACCGTTGTGTGCGAGGAACGCGAGGACCGAGATGAGCAGCCATTCCTCCTCCGTTACCAGTCGCCAGGTCGAACTGGATCGTCGGCGGTGCGCGGTCATGCTCTGCCGACTTGGCTTGGATCTTACGGACACGATGGAGGCCAGGTGCGACCAAAGCTCTCCAATTCGTGAGTGTTGGTAAAAAGGCTGGATCTCTTCGAGATAACTTACTTCAGTTTGTTGAAGCCCAGCCCCAACAGTTGCTTATAATTGACCAATCGCCACGGTTGCAGTCGTCGCCTTCCTCGGTCTCATCACGACACAGACTGCGGGTAGAGTGCCGCGATCCCGCACATCATCACCATGGCGCTGTTCGACCGCCTGCAGCGGCTCTGGCGCTCGCGCGCCAAGCACGCGACCTCGATCTTCAGCGACTCCATGAAGCCGACCGCGTCGACCCCCCAGAAGCAGAACGCGCCCAAGCCGGTCCATGCGGCCTTGCGGCCACCGCCCACGTCCCTGCCGACCACGGCCCCCGCAGCCGTTCAGAGTTCTTCTTCTTCGCCGCCGCCGCGCAAAGACGACACGCGGTTACCCGACGCGATCTGGAAGCCCGAGCAGGAGTTCCCGGGCAAGCTCACGATCGAGCGCGACCGCATGTCGTTCTCGCGCGAGTCGCAGATCCTGCTGCGCATCGCGCGCGTCTCGCTCACCAGCATCCTCAAGCCCATGCGGCTCATGTTCCTCGGCGGCTTCTCCGTGGGCGTCGTGTGCATCACGTCGTACGAGGCCCACGTGCTGCTGGACCCGGCGTGCTCGCTGCCCGAGGTGCTTGCGTTCACGTTCAAGTACTCCCTCGAGAACTTCAACGCCAGCGTGATCTGGGAGACCCGCGATGCCGCGCTGATAGCACAGTCCCTCGGCATGGACCCGGAGCAGATCCTCAAGAAGCTCGACCCGGCCGCGCGCGCCGAGGATGCGCAGCTGCTGCTGCACTTACACAGCCTGTACACGACGCGGTCCATCGTCGCCGGTTCGATGGTCATCGCGCAGCTGCTCAGCATCATCCGCGAGTCGATGCTCGCGACGACCAAGTACATCGAGAACGTGTACAACGGCAAGGAACCGCCGCTCAAGGGCGTGACCGAGCGCATTATCCGGCTCGCCGGTGATGGCAGCGACGTCACCGAGGTCTCGATGGCGCGATACGGCGCGCACATCCTGCCGGTGTACGAGAACCCGGCCAAGTGGCGCTACCTCATCGGGCTCTGGTCGTTCAAAGGCTGGATCCCGTGTGTGTGGCAAGTCGGCTCGGGCAACTACGGGTACCGCCACTCATGGGCGCAACTCGAGGTGGACGAGACGTACATGCTGCGCACCACCACGGGCAAGTACATTCTGTGTATTGAGGCTGACGCCACGAACCTCGACCGCGCGCACGACCTCCAGAAGCCCAACAATGACGTCACGCTCGAGGAAGCCTCGCAAGCGTACCGCATGATTGAGCGCGCAGCGTCCCGGAAGCTCAATCGCCCGTTCCGCTCACTCGCCGTGTTCCTAGGCGACTCACAACAGCTTTGCGACACGGGCGGAACAGAGTTTGTGACGTTACGCGAGCGTATCCGGCTGAAGAGGGAGGTGGACGTGCTGATCGACGCTAAGGCGCCGCTGCTGCTGGCAATCCTCAAGTGGTGCAGCCGATTCGCGGAGAAGCACAAAACCATTGTGCTGGACGCCACACCGCTCAACTATGGACCGCTGAAGCTGCTGCTTGAGCGCAGCGGATACACGGTACTCTCGCCCTCCGAGGCGGACAAGTGGACGCCGCCGGCGCCCGAGCCGGGCAGCGAGCCGACTTCCAACCACACACAGCAGCAGCTAAACCAGCAGCAGCAACAACATGCGAAGAATGGGAGTCACACAAACGGGAACGGCAGCCACAACGGCAATGGAGCTTCGCCGCACAATGGCTCTTCTTCGTCCGCATCATCCGCCAGCACGCCGTCCACGTCCAAGGCGACCTCCAAAAATGCGTATACGTTAGTATTCTCGAATGCCAAGCCCGCTCCGATCGAGAAGCCCCCACCTGGCGCCAAGCCGCCCACTGCGACAATCATCGAGAAGAAGGAGACGTTGCCGCGACTTATCTACTACCCTACCACGGCGTCCACCATCAACGCCGTCCACTCGGTGCTCTCGGCGGGACTCGCGGAGCTTCGTCATTGCTGTGTGCTCGTCAACAGCCCGTTCGGGCTCGCGCACCTCAAAGAGATCGCTCAGTACGAGGACGAGGACTTCTACCCGATCTGCGCCGCCGAGATCTACGACGACTACTTCCGCCAGGTGCGCATCTGGACGCGCATGGGCCACTCGGCCTCGGCGATCCAGAAGGAGCTCGACACGCGGTTCGCACCTGTACTGGAGATTCAGAAAGAGATCTCACAGCTCCAGCGCGCGACCACGACGATGAAGAAACTGTAGACTGTAGACAGGTCTGCTCGATTTTGTAGCCCTGGGAACCCGTGGAAGTTCACATCGTCGGTTGGAATCAAAGCGATCCGTTGACGTGCATCCAAAAGCAGTTTTTGGGGAGGAAGGGTTCCAGATGGGATTGTGTGAGGCAGAGATAAGAGAGTGCGTACGGGATCCTGCAGAGGGCTGGAGGCTTGGCTACGATGCGATCGTGATGCGTCTATCAATACCATCGGGATAGGTGGAGGTAGGCAGGATCCGGTATTAGGCAACGGATGCGATCCTGCAATCCTAGGTGGGGAGTGAGGCTTCTTTGTCTGAGGCCTGGCCTCCTTTATGCCTCTACGCCCTTGGTGTTCCGAGTTTGAAGCGCTCACTTCCACTTCCACCAAGCAAGTCGCAAGTCACCACCACATCCACCCCACTAACCAAGTCACCATGGCCAAGAAGCAGGACAAGAAGCAGCAGCAGGCGCCGGCCGCACAGGAGCAGAAGCCCGCGCCGGAGAAGAAGGGCGGCAAGGCCCAGGAGCAGAAGCAGGCGGCGTCGGCTCCGGCCAAGGAGGACAACAAGAAGGGCGGCAAGGGCAAGGGCGGCAAGAAGTAAACCAGCCATCCGAGCCACGCTCGTGCGAATCTGAAAACGCGGCGCAAAAATATAATGAAAAAATGCTATGGAAGCCGCACACTCTGGATCCCTGTAAGATTTTGTTGCTGCTGCTATGGTGTACGCGCCAGAGCATGGGAGATTCACGGCCCTAGCGGCAACTTGTCGGCGTCGGACAAGGGGAGCTGCGCACAGCTCGACGCCGCAGAATGTTGAAGTGGGGAGAGTGCTTTGTGCCACTCGCCGGCCACCGCGACAAACCGGACGTTTTATTGCGATTATCGGACGTATCTCTTGATGGTGTCGAGGTCAGCTGTCAGAATGAGCAGCGCACACATGAAAAAGGTACGGTACAGTATTAGTACCAGACCTAGAACGCCGGGCTTTCACCGTGTGAAGCTCAAGACCGAGAGCTTCTGTCCGCATACAGTCATACCTCGAAAATCGTCTCTTTGATTTTTGATAAACTCTTATGTCACATTCTTGAATAATCCAATTAGTATGTATTCAAGTATGAGGATAAAATAAACCTCTATTTATCTATAGTGGTACTCAGAGACGAAACTCGAGGCGTGACTGTACAGGCCTCCCCAATCTACTGTATCCATGATCTCCTGAGCTCTTCGTCGGGAGCTCTTCGCAGGAAATCTCCAGTGTCGTCGCGTTGTGATACCCGCTTCGAAAGGCGGTTCTGGTTTCAAGAAAATCACACCGAAAGAAAATCCGGGACCGCCGCGCCGGCGGTCCCGCGGCCGGCGTCTTGGAAACGCTGCTGCTCCTGTCAGTGCCAGCGTGGGCCGGCAGCGTGGGTTCGCTTCGGGATGCCGCAGTCATGAGAGCGCATACTACCAACAAGTACACACACGTCGCAGAGAGATGGGCTTGAGCGTCTCTGTCGAGTCAGCATCTGTCATCTCCCTCGGCTCTCCATGTGTTTCAGCCTGCGGGAACGGCGCACGGACGAGTATGGACAGGTCCCTTCCCACCACTGGACGGGCCTGTGCGGCCTTGACATCCATCCCACCTGGGCCGCGCTGACCCTTGTGACAGCGCCTCACAATTGCTTTGTCCGCGCCCGGTGCGCTCGGTCTTCGTTATCTGTCTCCCCACAATGGCGCCGTCCGAGTCGCTGCGCCGCGCGCGCAAGGTCGTGCCGATCGTCGCGCTCGTGGTCGCGCTCGTGACGCTCTTCGGCTGTGTGATCATCGCCAAGGCCTCGGGCGTGTACCTGAGCGGCATGTTCTGGCCCTTCTTCTCCAACACGGGCCGCGACAAGCCGGCGTACTACGTCTTCTGCGCCGGGCTCACGACCACGGCGCTGCTGATCATCCCGACGTACGTGTTCAACTACCAGTTCCAGCGCGCCGTGCTCACCAAGGCCGCGCGCGCCGGCGAGAACACGACGCGCCACCAGCGCATGGCGCTCGTGACCTGCGTCGCCGGCACGATCTCGGTCTTTGGGCTCTCGCTTCTCGTACGTTTCGTGTTGACCGAGGCGGGCGAGGTATTTCTCCCGGCTGACACTTCTGTCACCTTCACTTACAGGCCTTCTTCGACACGGCCAAATACCCGTCGACCCACCAGATCACGGCCTACTGGTTCTTCTGCTGGGAGGTCGTCGCGACCATCAACAACGTGCGTTCGCATATGCTGCAGCGAGGCGCGACGGATGTCCAAAGCTCACCTTATCTCGGTTCTGCGTAGACGTTCGTGACCAAGCGGATCTACGACCTCGCGGCCAAGCCGGACGCCGCCTCGGCCTCCAACTACATCATCCTCGAGGACACGGGCAAGACCTCGTCGGACGCGCGCCTCCAGCGCGCGCACGCGTGCCGCCGGCTCTTCCGCATCCAGCTCACGCTCAACTGCATCTTCTTCGTGGCGTTCGTGCTGTACATCCCGTGGCAGCTCGCGTTCCCGTCGCACTGCCCGCTGCTCACAGTCGACGAGTGCCTCGCGCGCGACCTCGGCGACGAGTACTGCACCGTGACCATGCGCAAGAACGACGTGGACACGATCCTCGCCAACTGCGGTGCGTACTCTTGGCCAGGACATGCATTGTGGAAGTGGTCTCTAATTTGTGAGAATTTTCTGTCCTGGGCGATCAGAGAACATGCTCACCAAGGTGCAGATCCGCGCGCTCGCGCAGCTCGTCGCCATTCTCATGCTCATCGGCTACTGCGTGACGTTCGTGGCGCACGACTACGACGACGCCGAGCGCGAGGACGCGCTCCAGCCCGCGCCCATGCTGCACCCGCTGTAGAAAACCAAAATATCTGTTTCGTATATCAACATATCATATCTAACAGAATATTAGGATTGCAATTCATAGCAAAACGTAGTGGATTGGTTGATAAATCAGAAATTTGAGCCAATCAAAGCACTATTTTAGGAGAGCTCGTCGAGCAATGCCCAGCAGCTCACTTGGTTTTGATGAGCTTGAACGCAACGGAGCCCATGGCCGACGACGGAGTGTACCTCGACTACAACGCCACCACGCCGATCGCGCGCGAGGTGCTGGACGCGCTGCTGCCGTATCTCCAGCCGGGCGGCTTCGGCAACGCGTCGTCCTCGTATGCGCTGGGCCAGCGCGCCAAGCGCGCCGTCGAGACCGCGCGCGCACAGATCGCCGAGATGCTCGAGGCCGCCGCGGCCTCCGAGATCTTGCTGCTCTCGGGCGGCACCGAGTCGATCAACTACGCGATCAAGGGCAGCGCCGCCGTGGAGGAGAAGACGGGGCGCAAGCGCAACCACATCATCACGAGCCAGGTGGAGCACGTCGCCGTGCTCGAGACCTGCCGCTTCCTCGAGCGCGAGCGCGGCTACGAGGTGACCTACCTGCCAGTCGACGCGCACGGCCGCGTGACCGCCGATCGTACGTATACAAAACTGCGGCTCATGCCATTGTGGAGCTGGATACAGGCTTGGGCTAACGAACTGCTGCTGATTTTGCTGCAGAGGTTCTTGCGGCGCTCAAGCCGACGACGTTCTTCATCTCGATCATGCTCGCGAACAACGAAGTCGGCACGCTGCAGCCCATCGCGGAGATCGCGCAGCGCGTGAAACAGTTTGTTGAGACGCACTCTCAGGAGTACGCGCGCGTGCTGATCCACACCGATGCCAGCCAGGCCATCGGCAAGGTCAAAGTGTCGGTGGAAGACCTGGGC
>JAMFLL010002330.1:0-10118 GCA_027475725.1 Pythium rhizo-oryzae | reverse complement strand
GTGTGGGTCACCACTCGTCCACGGACTTCGCGTCGTCGGCTGTGTCGACGTCGTCGTCGGCGCCACACACGCGCGCTGCCACGAAGGCGGCGGCACGCATCGAGGCCGGCGGGCGTGGAGGAGACGGCGGAGACGACGGGGAAGGCGGCGCGGTGAGCAGTGACGGCATCACCAAGAGGCTCTTCTCGGCTGGCTCGCCGCGCACGCCCGGCGCACTGCGAGACACGACCCTCAGTGCGACTGGTGTTTTTATGAAGAAAACGGTGAGACTGGAAGAGGTGCACCAGTGGAAGGGTGAGATTATTCTAGTCGTGGCTTGACTTTGTGTATCTGGTTTGGCTTACCACCACTACGTAGCACAATCGGCATTTGCTACACGCTTGTACCTTACATAATCGCGCTGTACGCTTGTTGGCGTTGGTGGAGCGCAAAGTTTGATGGCATCTTCGGTCCTAATCATCCATTAGTTTTGAGCTTTTGCTTGAGAGATGACACTTTGTTTTTGATCTATGTGTCGAGAATGACTCCGTGCGTCGCAGGAAATGTATCTCGGAACTGCTCGAGGCCTTGGAGAGGCATGATAGTGGGGTCTGCTGTGACGAGCTGCGTCAAGAAATCAGTGCGCTCCGTCTCAAGTCTTTGTCGTTTTGAAGACTGGGATGAGTCGCCATATGAACCTTGCGCTTCTTAGCCCGTGCAAAGAGCTTGGAGATCTCACTTCGGATCTCCGTCTCTGTGGGCAGATTGAAACGTCCTTTGTACTTGATTTGCAACACTTCTTGCATCTTCCCAGTTCCATACTTCTGCGCGCTTACCACCACGTCACGGTTGAACATCTCCAGTGTGTCTTCTTCATACAAACGGATGTATTTGGCTCCGTACATCTGACCCCTTGGTGGTCTCTGAGCCCAGCCGAGAGGTAGAACTGGTAGTGGATGCTTTGTGGTCAAGGATAATATCCTTTGTCACCAAAAGAATCTTGCAGCAGACCAGCAGCACCTACGATGCGCAATTCACCACTGCTTGTCATGCTCAAAAGGGCGCGCTTGGCGCGCGCCATCGCATTTCGTTCCTCATGAGCATCTCGAACTTGTGGAGACCCGTGCGTTTGATTGCCGGTGTGCTTCCACTTACGAACTCGACGGCGAATTTGAGACTCGGTCTTAATGCCAACTCTCGTGACAATTCCGTGGGTTCTGTTTGTTGCCATCAGCTCTTCCTCCCCAGAATCACTTCCATCACTGCCACTGGTGCTGTCATCACTTTCATCTTCCTTGTTACTGACCACTACACCCCTGATACCACCATCTTCGTCATCGACAGCCGTACTCAAACTCTCTTGGTCAAACACTTCTTGAGGGGCAAAGTCGATCTCATCGCTAGAGTGCTCGTTGGGGCCAAAACTGTTGAGTTCGCCACCTAACAGGGTGACAATTGGTGATGCCTTTGGTTCACACCCGTACATAAAGCAGATCTTGCGCGCCGGACTGACCACAATACGCGTGCCCTCCCCTACTCCAGAATACTTGAAAACTCGCACCTCGTAGTCCGGAAAGTCACTGCATGCAAACGGAGTCGGGATTGGAGCTGACGGCAGATCGTAGTAAATATCGTTTACACGCTCAGACATCTTTGTGAAGACTGCATCAACTGGTGCCGATTCAGCGAGCAGATTATCGAGTGTTAATCGGTCGTACTCGATGCGTTCCGCCAGGCAATTCGGGAGACCACCATTCGAAGTCAGCCCAGTAACAAGCTGTGAGGGCGTCACGCAGTTGTGACGCTGGCGAACATATCGCAAGATCTTGCGCATAGCTTGGGCGAAGTGAGCGTCAAGCATGGACTTGCCGTCTTGGGTTTCGGTATGGACGTAGCGGACGACTTGGATGCCGTGAACTTCTCCAGTAATTGGTAGCCAGAGCATTACGCTTGCGTTTTGATACGAGGAGGCATTGTCGCTTTGGAAAACCAGTTTCTTGATATGGCCGAGATCGCGCTTGGTAGCCATAATTTTGCAGCCTCTACCATTGGGAGCACAGCACCCTTGTCCTGTCTGTTGTCTGATATATGATCGTAGTACAGTTTACACTCCACAGTTTGGTGGGACGCCGCTCCTTCCACGAACACGTTTTCTTAACGACGAACCAGAACACCATGCCAGCTCATGCCTCTCTTTCCAAAGTGATCCTAGGTCTTCTTCTTGAAGTAGATTGGTTCCGCTTTCATCTTGAAATCAATCACGACGAGGGCGCAATCCAACGACCCTTCCTCAGCCCGCTCTGCCATATCCGATACAAGTTTCTCAAGCGCACGTTGCTGGTTCACCAGACGAACACGATGACCCATGAACAGATGGAGCTTATGATAGATGTCGTCAAGCACTTGCAGCGCACTCGGATCACCTTCTGCTCTTTCAACACGCGAGCATAAATCAAAGAAAAACTTGTGGAGGCTCACACATTCCACACATGAGATTTGGCGAGATGCATCACCCCCGGATAGAGTTCGGTTCGATCATGAGACACTGGTAGATTCTGACAATCCAAACTCAATATCGTGCCTGGGACACCCTGTCGCGCGCTCTCTGATGCATGAGCGTATTTTAACCAAGCTGTAATGACCTCCAGCTTTGCTTCACATTCTTCATACTCCTCTGGAAGAACCTGAGACACAATTTCGCGTAGCTTGTCTGTTGGAATGAACACAGCAAAGATTGAATAGAATTCCTCTTGTTCATTTCTCTCTTACTCTCCTACCAATTGCTCTACTCTAGACGTGCTCAGTCTGAAGCAAAAGGGAAAGTGAGCCTCCACTTTCCTTGCTTCTTATCCTCATTGCACTGGGGATGTCGACCCTCGGAGGGCGTCGCCCACCCGTCCTCCACTCCCTGGGTCCTTGTCGAGGTCTGCCCTCTTCCTCACAGGACTGAGTTGCACTTGAATAAAACAGTATAAACACTATACTTTCTTTCAGTCTAACACTCCCACTAAGTGCACTCCGGTCCTGGCCCTTCAAGATCGCAAACTCCGATCTTTTCTCTGAGTTTCTGAAGTTGGCTAGTCGGCAAAGGATTTGTCAAAATGTCGGCAGCCATTTCAGTTGTTCGGCAGTACTGAATATTCAGACGCCCTTACTCGACCAAGTCACGTGTGAAGAGATACCTAATCTCAACGTGCTTAGTGCTTTTGTGATTACCTGGATTCTTGACAGCGCTGATGGCGGCCTTACTGTCGCACCACACATGTACTGCTTGCTTCTGAGGGAACCCCATCTCTCCAAGCAGGTGCCAGATCCATTGACTTTCGATTAGCCCCTTCACTTAGTGCGATAAGCTCTGTTTCCGCTGTTGACAGCGATACTGAAGCTTGTTTGCTGCTACACCATGACACACTGGAGCCCGCCATCGAAATCACATAGCCCGTGACTGATTTGCGTTCTTTGGTTTGACACGCGAAGCTCGCGTCTGTGTACACTTCATACGTCACCTCCTTGGAGTTCCCATCTAAACGAAGACCGTACGTCGACGTCGCTTCAAGTATTGTAGTACTCTCCTCGCGGCTTCCCAATGCGTGTGATTGTAGCATGAGAGGAACTTACTCAATTCTCTTACTGCATTCGCGATATCTGGCCGTGCTCCCCTGACCAAATACTCTAGAGATCCTACCAGTCCTCGGTAGTCAAAGTTCTGAGCAGCAATCTTCTCGGCAGTCATGTGCGTCTCAGCTTCTGGTTGTTCACCAACGAGTTGAGGAGTTGACACGGGTCTGCACTCCAGACCTCCAAACTTCTCAACTAGGTTGTTGATGTACTGGCGCTGTGAGATTGTCATCAGCCGCCGTCCTCTGTCTCTCTGAACCTCCATCTTCAGGATGTAGTGGATGTCACCGAGATCTTTCATCTTGAATTGACGTGAGAGTTACCTCTTCAGATCGTTGATCAAGTTGACGTTGCGTGCCATGATGGTCAAGTCATCGACATAGACGACAACGATGATCGATTCAACTCCCACTTTTTTAACATAGATGCAGTACTCCTTGTTGCATCGTTCAAAACCCATGTCCCTTAGAAAGGAATGAAGAACTCTGTACCAGATCCGTGGAGCCTGTTTCAGTCCATAGTTGCTTTTCCTGAGTTTGCAAACGAGATGATCTTGTCCCTTCTTAGCGTAGCCAGGTGGCTGCCGCATGTAGATGGGCTGCTCACCCTCCATAGTCCCATTCAGAAATGCTGTCTCAACATCCATCTGATGGATATGGCAGTCCAAGATGGTCCCAATGGCCAGAACTAGGCGGAGTGACTCGAAGCGCGCGACCGGTGCATACACCTCGTCAACGTCAACCCCATACTCTTGGTAGTTACCCTGGGCGACTAACCTTGCCTTGTACCGCTCGATCGAACCATCGGCATTGTACTTGATCGCAAGGACCCAATGACAGGGTAATGCTGTACACCCAGCAGGTAGCCTCACCAATTGCCATGTCTCATTGACGTTCAACGAGTCATACTCCTGGTCAAGTGCTTGCTGCCACTCACGCTTGTTAGGGCCACTAAGAGCTTGCTTGAGCGTGCGCGGAACCTTTGCCCTGGCCCCAAGGACATCATCCACGCTTGCTGCATCCAGGTGCGCTTGCAAACTCACAAAGTCACCATACTTAGCAGGCCGTTTCGCCGCACGCGTTGAGCGGACGACGGGAATTGGCTCACTCGTCTGTTGGCGTGTACGCGTTGCGATTGGCTCGCTGGCGTCGTCTGTACTTCGACCGCGCTTTCGCACAGTGCGTTGGGTTTGAGAGTCAGCTCCCACTGCTTGATGCAATTCACCAAGTGTCGGAGCTCCCACTGCTCTCTGAGTCTCGTGTGTGCGCTCGTCTGTCGCTATGGGACCGTCCGAAGTCGAGTCAGTCGAGACTTGCTGCAAGTCTGACGATGCATCTCGAGAGGCCTCATCAGGTTGATCTGATCCTGGAAACGCTCTTCGGACGATACCCGCACAGAATTCGGTATCGAACATCATATCACGAGACACAAAGTGTCTGTTGCTATAGATGTCCCACAAGCGGTACCCTTTCGTATCCTCCGAAATACTCAGGAAGCGACACTTGACTGCGCGTGCAGAAAGCTTCTTGTCTTTACTGACTGCATGTGGAACATGTGCAAAGCAGATGCTGCCCCAGATGTGGAGCGTACTCAGGTCGGGAGGATAGCCATACACCATCTCAAACGGTGTTTTGTTCCTCAGCCGACTCATAGGAGTTCGATTCTGCACGTACGTCATGTACATGAGTACCTCAGGCCACCACCGGTCATCCATATCAGCGTCCCGTAGTGCACACCGCACTTTTGCCAATTTGGTCTGATGGTCTCGCTCCGCAGCTCCGTTCTCCTCTGGCGAATAAGTGTTGGAGGTTTGGAAGACGATGCCTTTCTCCTTGCAGAAACTTTTGAACGCTTTGTTCACAAACTCAGTCCCTCCGTCGGAGCGTATGCGTCTGATCAAGAACTTTCCCTCGCGTTCGAGTTGGAGCAGGAGCTTCTTCACCTTCTCATTGACTTCTGCTTTGTTGCGAAGAACAAAGCTCCATCGCCATCCAGTTTGATCATCCACAATGCTGATAAAGTAGCGGATCGTCCCACACGTGCCATAGACTCCCATTGTCTTCATGGGCCCGTTGGTGTCCATGTGGATTGTACTAATTGGGAACTCGTCCCGAGACCCATGCATGTTTCTGTATGACATGCGGTTCATCTTCATCTCCGCACATGTCTGGCAGAAGAATGGAACCTGGTTTAGCGTAGCCGCATTGATGTAGGGGATCCTCTCTACTAGCTGCTGGCTAAACATTGCTATCAGCTTCTCACGATTGAGATGCCCTGTCTTGATGTGCCACTCCTTCAGAATCGCCGCAATCTCCGCGCGATTTCTTAGGACTAGTGGCCTGACACGAGATCGTTTCACTGCATTACACTGTATCTGCCTTTCTCTTAGTGTCCGCCCTCATACATAGTAAGCGCCGTTCACGGCATGTGCCACGAACACCAGCTTTCCCTTCCACATAACAAATTTGTACTGTCCCCCCGTCGTCTCTACAACTTGATACCCTGCTTTCCTCAGCCAGTATTGTGTGTTTCACTTGAAATTTCCTTCGGCGAGTCAGTCACTCGCCGGATTTGACTCGCCGACCACTCGCCGACCACTCGCTGACCTGTATTGTGTGATAAAATCCAGCAATTATTATGACTTAATACAGGTTTTTGATCTCCGGATTCACAATCCAGAGATAATCTCCAGTCCGGACACTGCAAATGCCGTATCGCATATGATTGGTCCAATTGAAAACCTTTTCAGCCAATAGTAAGCTCGTTGAACATGACTTTGACCAATCCATGATCGACGGCATTTCGCTGGCAAGTCAAAATCCAGAAACCAAATGCCCGAAAAAGATAATTTTGGTCGGAATTCACAATATTCACTCAGCAAGTTTGACGTTGCTCCTGGTACAGAAGCTATATTATCAATTTGTACGGGTTTGATCCCTTCCGGACCAAGGAAGTGCAATTTGATTGAACCCACATGTGTATTAGGCAGTTGTGTACCCTCTCCGAATGTAAACATGTAACTACTGTCGGTTCTCTTCTTCAGGAAGACGGACTCGTCGGACGTTAGTCCGTAACCGCAGCCTGAATCCAGAACCCTATCATGTGTTGTCAGTGTCCGAAAAGGTTTCAGCAGGAAAGTGTAGTGTTCTCGTACCTTTTCTTCGACCTCCTTGCACAGGTCGTTCAGCGTTTCAGCCACTTGTGCCACTTCAGCCGCGACCGTGTCACTAGCGACTGGCACGTCGTCAGCCGGCTCTGATTCTCCCATTGGCTGATCTTCCTTCGTTCCCACAGCCCTAGCCGCGGCGGCCGCGACTGATTCAGTCGGGGGGGTCGGTTCTTCCATGGTTGTATCCCCATCGGGACCCACAGCCCTAGCCTCAGGGACTGGCTTCTCTGGTGGGGTTGGGTCTTCCATCACAGCATCCTCGCTGAGATCGACCACTTTTGCCATGGGTGGGGGCGTGACAGGGAGAGGGTAGGCTGGTACTGGCTTCCTCACACGTGGATCACGGGGTTTCCGAATGGCCACCCTAACCACAGCAGCAGGGATCTGCTGGGTGAGTTCCGTGTCTCGGGTAGACTCACCGAGGTCACTGTGCTGAGAGCGGGTGTCCCCGTCACTCTCATTGCCACGGTCACTGTCCTCAGAGACCTCTGGGCTCGGCACATACGGCCTACCATGGCGGCGGGGCGCAGCGCTAGCCGCTTTGGCGGGTTTCGCCCGGACACTCACTGTGTCAACGAAAACCTCCTTGCGGGCGGAGTTGACAGGGGCCTTGTTCGGCCTCTTGTGCTCCTCCCGGGTTTTGGCCTCGGAAAAGATGTTCCGTCGGTAGATTCCCTTCTTCAAGTCCTTCTGTCTCTGTGGACAGTTGTTCTTAAAGTGAGGGGTTCCATCCTCATTGTACCACCCCTCGCAGTAAAAGCACTGACGGGTGTCAGAAGGTTCAGCCTCAGCCTTACGCTTCTGGTCGAAAACAGACTGGCTCTTCACAGAGTTTGCAGCCTTTTTCACGACTTTTCCCTTGCTGGCACGGGTCGAGTTGACCGCAACCCTATCCATCGCCAGAATCTGTGCCTTAGTCTTGCTCCCAAAGACGGCGCGCAGCCTTTCGGCCACCTTTTCGACCGTGAACTCCTGTGCCGTAAACGACACAGACGGTCCCCAATACTCACTCGGGAGTAAAAAAAGGACACGAAGAAGCATCGTCTGGGATGGGATCAGATGCAAACCCAGCGTTTTCACTCCCAGAGCGTTTACGCGGTTGCGAACTGAGTTCAGACGGAAAACCAGATGGTCCACTGACTGAAGTCAGCAGCCATCACGGCTTCGAACTCTTGCAGCAGGCTGACCATCCCACGGGTACCACTTTCCCCGTAGTAGAGCTCCGTCCCGCGCCAGAGTGCCGGCAACTTCTCTTCGTTGACCGGTCTTGGCAGCTGCGCACGGTAGTCACCGGGCAGCGTGGCGTTGAGCATGTCTCGCAGGAACCACTCCATCTGCCGGATCTGGACCCCCAGCATATGGATCGTCTTCCGTTCCTCCGCAGTGGCGTTCTCACCCACTTCTGGAATTATCGGTTCCTTGACAAGCAGATCACCGTACTCGTAAAGGGGTTTTGGGTTCCCCTTCTGGAGCGCATCGTACTCAAGCGCCAGGCTCGCCTTCTTCAGCCGGGAATGCATGTCCTCGCGCCAACGCGTAAACACCTTCTTGTCGCCGTTGAAACGAGCCCCGAGAAGTCTTCGCTCTTCATGCTGCTTGACCCGTTCACCATACTTGAAAAGTTGGAATGAACACAGCAAAGATTGAATAGAATTCCTCTTGTTTATTTCTCTCTCACTCTCCTACCAATTGCTCTACTCTAGACGTGCTCAGTCTGAAGCAAAAGGGAAAGTGAGCCTCCACTTTCCTTGCTTCTTATCCTCATCGCACTGGGGTTGTCGACCCTCGGAGGGCGTCGCCCACCCGTCCGCCACTCCCTGGGTCCTTGTCGAGGTCTGCCCTCTTCCTCACAGGACCGAGTTGCACTTGAATAAAACAGTATAAACACTATACTTTCTTTCAGTCTAACATTGTCGAAGGTGTCGTACACGAGTAGCCCTGTGACGTAGTCAAACGAGGTTCTCATTTGGAGCTCGCCATGAGTGAGAACATCGGCAAGGCGGTAAAAGAGTGACCGCGACACACCGTTTGGGTAACTGCTCATGTACTCACTGAAAACGACACTTACAGGCCTCTTCCGTAGAATGGAGGGGACATCGTGTCGAACACCATCGAGGTTTTTTTTTTTCCCCCACGACAGATACGACACGTTTTTTGCTGCCAAGATGAACCCAATCACAATGTCAGGTGTTTGAGTGTCATATCTTGCACGTGTCCACGTCGTGCTTTTCAGGGTGCCTGCGTCGAGAAGCGCGATTCAATCCTTGCGTGATCTTGTATATGTGTCGCGGCTGACGCGGAGGACGTTGGCCTCGGCAGACATAATTGAGAGCTCGGACCTTGGGAAAATTCCGCAGTAGGCTGCGCGGAGGATGCGACGCTCCATGGATCCTTTTTTGTGGCTGCAATTAGGCGGCTCAACTCGTCAACAATAGGAGAATGGTCGGGAGGGGGCATGAGCTTCGAGGCAATCCAAGCATCACAAGCCATTGATGCTGGACCACAAAGTGCAGACGTGACACTCTTCTGTATCACTTGTAGACTTTTGAACACGAACTCTCGATACTGTGCGTGTTCAGATTCTCTGAATGTATCTCCACTCCAGAATTCGGGGTTGTAGCGCAGATGCTTCGGAGCAAAGTGCTGAGATAGATACACAGTCACGCTTTTCTCGATGCAAAAGAAGTCGAAGATCTCGCTCAAGCTAAGCGTTGGGATATTAGGTGGCGTCGGCGTGGGCGTAGGAGGAATCACGTATTTGTCTTCTTTCTTTGCGGCTCTTCCAACTCGGACTGCTCCGGGCGTCAATGTCTTTTTAGGTCGTCCAACTGGCTTCTTCTTGGCGTGCGGGCAGCATTTTCCACGGCCTTGACAGCTCATAACGGCACAGCGTTTCGCTTTGTGGTTACATGTAATCGTCGGGGGAGAGAAACCAACCACTTGACGACGCGCTCTCGTTGTTTTTGACGCGACCACTAAATCCATTGAGACAGCTGATCTTTGTACTGTATCCGTCAACCCCTGCACCGGGCGTGCGCGGCGAGCCAGCCGAGAAGAGCCTCTCGGTGATGCAGTCACTGCTCGCCGCGCCGCCCTCCCCGTCGTCTCCGCCGTCTCCTCCACGCCCGCCGGCCTCGATGCGTGCCGCCGCCTTCGTGGCAGCGCGCGTGCGTGTTGGTGATAGGGTCATAATATTCGAGACGTTCTTGGCGATGCTGAAGGAGTGAATATGTACGGTTGGAACCGGTGAGTTGAATACCTTTCACGGGATTGGGTAAAACAATTCTTCTGTTGATAGGATTGGACAAAATGAATTGGAGAAACGATGGCCTCTTGTCCGGACGTGAACCCC
>JAMFLL010002329.1:0-10119 GCA_027475725.1 Pythium rhizo-oryzae | reverse complement strand
ATGATCTCGCCGCAGTCCTTGCCCAGCTCGCGGTAGTGCTGCTGCTCGTGCGCCGTGAGCGACATGCGCAGCGCCTGCACGCGCTTCTCGACGTCCGGGCTCGACGTGTCCGACGCCACGCGCTCGCTGCCGCCCGCGAGCGTCTTGGCGACCGAGAGCGCGCTCGGTTGGTCGTACCACGGGTCCTCGTGGAGCTACGTGAGATATATCACGGTTAGACGCGCATGTCGACGAGGGGTAAGGACCTAAACCGGCCCCGAGGGGTCTCAAGCGAGAAAGCCCGCACCTTGAGCTCGTCCTGGAGCCCGTCGAGCTCCTCGTGGAGGAGCCGGTGGCCCTCGATCTCGTTGGTGAGCACGACGACCTGCGTGGCATCCACGTAGATCGAGCCAACACCGCCTATTCCGAGTGCATGAGAGAACTTGCGTTAGACTCGTGGGCTTTAGACCACTGGCCAAGCGCGGCCAAAACGCGGGAGAGAGCCCAAGGCACGCACCTTCCGACGCCATGTTGATGAACGTGCGCGCGCCGCCGCCGATCCACGCGACGTTGTGCGCGAGGCTGAGCACGATGGCGTCCAGCGACGCCTCCGTGAGCACGCGGCGTCTAAAATCATACCGCAAGAGTCAGTATCTCGTCGTCCGCGTCTAACCCGTCGTCACATAGCTCGGTAGATAGACTTACAGCGCGGCGATCTTGAGCTTGAAGTCGGCGCGGCGCTGCACGGCGTCCACGGAGAACGCCTCGACGTACTTGCGGTCATTCATGGTCGCTCTGTCTTCTGTTGTGCGGCGTCTTCCTCGGCCCGGGGCGGCTTGGAGAATGGCAAGTGAAGTTGAAGATCAGGGGAGGGAGGATGGATCTATCGAGGGACTAACCTTCCTGCAACAGTTGAACTGCCGCTTCATGGACACATGTTTCCTATTGGATTTAAGCGGATATAGAATCATGAAGAGCATAAAATCTAACTATCGATTCAAGATTATATTGTATGTACATCGTATACAACCAAATATAGATTGTTGAAGTCACATGAAGCCCTTGCTTGATTTGGGAGGTACCTCTGTTGTGTGATGATATATGCTACAATGGAGGTAGGCATCAACAACTTGGTGTTGCATCGCGCGATCACGCGAGCCGCCACCGCAGCCGGCCGTGTCGACCGAGATCTGCTCGCCGATGGGCAGTGGCAATGGCGTTGCCACTGGCAACGCCGTTGGCGTGGCAGCATGGCAGCAAAGCCACTGCCAGGGGGATGGCACTACCATCGACAGCGACGCGAAACGAAGTAGCGTGGGGTCTCTAGCCTGGGTGCGCCGATGTCAATCTAGAGAGGTGTTTCCGACATAGGCGACTTCACCTGCCGTGGCAATATGCCACGGTGCATCATGTGGCATGGCACCTTCATGTGCCAGGGACAGCACGGTCAGCTTTCTTTGTGTGAGGCGGAGTGCAGGGACTTGGTTGTTGGGTGAATTCCATGCGTTGGCTTCGTGAGGATCGGCGGGTGAGCCTCAGTGCTGAGACCTCTCCACAAGGATGTGCAGGACCTCCGTCTTGTCCTGTGTTTCGACCATCACGCACGTCTGGCTTTAGTGTGAAGACAGTGAAAGAGGAGGAGTTTGAGGATGCGATGTGGTGTGGCACACAGTGCCATGGCAGAACCTCCCAGTGGTGGGGCGGGGTGGATGGGGGATGGCGTGAACTGTGCCCCACACAGACGCCTCCACAGCGAGAGCTCTTCATCCTCAAGATTGCTACGGCAGAACTCGCAGGTCAACTATTCAAACGCGCTTCACTGCCATCGAAGAACAGACAAGCTGCCGGGCCGTCTTGGCCAGGTCCCCCTCCACTATTTGCTACTCGCCACCGCGGAGGCGTTAGCGTACCCTATCTTACCTCCTATAAACGATATGTGTGATGTGTGCCATTATCATTGGAACGTCATTTGACCTGCATCACACCTCCATAAGAATATATCTGAGCAAAAGAACTGACGTGGACAGACAACATGTCTTTGAATGGCGGTGGTCATCCACACTTATTTCGTAGTGGCGCGGCCGCCTGCAAAGCGCAAAATACAACAACACTACGACCCTGCACGAGGCGTCCACTGGAGGACCAACGACGCCTACTGCTTGATCTTGTAGCCCGAGACCGCGCGCGCGTTCGCGCGCTGCTCCACGAGCTTGTTCTTGAGGTAGCAGGCCGACCGGCCGTCGTCGTTGTAGTTGACGAACGTGAACACGACGCAGTCCTTGTTCTTGAAGCACGCCTCGCAGCACGTGCCCGGCAGCAGACCGTACTGGACCTCCAGGTCGCCGCCGTAAAAGTCGACGCCGTCCACGACCGTGGGGCACTTGGCCGTGTCCGGGACGGGCACGCACTGGTAGTAGCCCGGGTTCCACGGCTGGCAGAACGCACCGGCGGGGCAGCACAGCGAGCCGGTGGTGCTCGAGCCGCACTGGCCCATGAGCGGCGTCGGGCACTTGAGCTGCGCTGAGACGGCGCCCGCCTTGGTGGTCTTGCCGGCGCTGGAGCTCTTGAGGTAGCACGCGCTCTTGCCGTCCGTGCCCACCGCGATAAACGTGTAGGCCGCGCAGCCGCTGGTCTTGGCGCATTCATCACAGCACTGCGCGTTGGTCACACGGTACACCGCCTTGATGTCGTTGCCGTAGTAGTCCACATCGGTCTCCTGGGTGGGGCAGTTGCCGGGCGGCGGCGGCGGCGTGGTCTTATAGACGCCCGACACGGCGCCGAGCTTCTCGCGCTTGCCGGCGGTCGACTTCTTGAGGTAGCAGGCCGCCTTGACGTCGTAGTTCTGGGGCACGAACGTGTACGCGACGCACTCCGGAGTCTTGCCGCACTCGTCGCAGCACGTCGTCTGGGTCGTGTCGAACAGCGTCTTGATGTCGTTGCCGTAGTAGTCAATGTTGTACTCTTGCGTGGGGCAGTTGGCGGGCGGCTGCGGCGGCGGCGTCGACTGGAGCAGCGCCGAGACGGCGCCGGGCTTGCTGGTCTTGCCGCTCACCTTGGTCTTCAAGTAGCACGCCGACTTGCCGTCCGGGCCGTCGGCCACGAACGTGTACGCCGCGCAGCCGCTGGTCTTGCCGCACTCGTCGCAGCACTCGGCGTTGCTCACGCCGGGCACCGTCTTGATGTCGTTGCCGTAGTAGTCCACGTTGAGCTCTTGGTTCGGGCACTTGAGCGGCGGCGGCGGCGGCGGCGGGGTCGTGGTCGGCGGCGGCAGCGGCGGCGCGGTCGTGGGCAGCTTGCCCGAGATCACACCGGCTGCGGACTTGCGGCCGGCGTCCGAGCGCTTGAGGTAGCACTGCACGCGGCCCTCGGCGTCGCTCGCGACCCACGAGTAGGCCTTGCACTCGGCGGTCTTGGTGCACTCGTCGCAGCACTGGCCCTGCGTGAGCCCCTCGACGGCCTTGAGGTCGTTGCCGTAGTAGTCCACGCCCACTTCCTGCGTGGGGCAGTTGGCGGGCGCCTGCAGCACGACGCCCGAGACCGCGCCCTTCTTCTCCACGCGGCCCGCGGTCGAGCTCTTGAGGTAGCACGCGGTCTTGCCGTCCGGGTTCTGGTTCACGAACGTGTACGCCTTGCAGTCGACACTCGCGGCGCACGCGTCGCAGCACTGGTCGGGCGAGAGCCCGTAGAGCGGCTTGGCGAGGTCGTTGCCGGCGTAGTCGATGTCGGTCTCCTGCGTCGGGCACTTGGCCGGCTTGGCGAGGCACTGGTAGTACCCGGAGTTCCACGGCTGGCAGTAGCCGTAGTCGCAGCAGTTCATCTCGCGCGGCCGCGAGCTGTCGCCGCACGGGCCGCCGATGGTGTTCTGGCAGCGGATGTGCGCCTGCGCGCGCGTCTCCGCCGCGAGGAGCGCGGTCGCGAGCGCGAGGAGCGCCGTGGTGTGCTTCATATTGGGAGGAGAGGAGAGGAGGGGAGATACCGAGTCTCTGGGGGGAGGGAGGTGGTGGTGGGGGTTGCTTCGGGGGAGGAAGAAGTGGGAATGAGGGTGGTGGAGCGGGTCGCTTTTGGTGCTAGTGGGCGCGTCCCCCGACAGAGGAAAACAGAGGAGGAGGGGGAGGGGACAACAGAGGAGAACAGAGGAGGGGAGAGGCGAGGAGAGGAGAAATGCGAGTGCGTCGGCAGAAAGATGGCACCAACAACTTCAAGTTTCGCGCGGCGCCCACACGTTGCGGGTGCCTGGCGTGTGGTTGTGGGGAAAGCGCGGCCGCTCCCCACCGGTCAGGCGGACGTCACGGCGCGGCCGCTCGCATGGTTACGCTCGGTCGTCGTTGTTGTTTTGGGTGCGCATGCGCGTGTTCCCCCGCTCTGGCCAGTGTCGTGTGGTCAGTTCGTCGTCCCTTTTGCCATTACGGTAGCGTAATTGCGTTGTCGCAGGTGGGCTGTACCCAATTGCAAAGGAGGAGGCGCCAATGAGCAGCCTGCGTGTCTTTGTTTTGTGTTCTTGGTTATTGTTCTTCTTTCGCGTCCTGTGCGTGTCTTCTGTCCCGCCGACTGGACTGGACACAGAAGGATTCATTCTCGTGATTGCTCGCCACCGCAACGGCGGAATCGTTCTTTCAGCGTTGACGATGGGGGAACGAGACTCGGAGCACAGCTCCGCTTGAATCCAGGAAGCCACGCCCCAGCATGGCGTCCTCTACGACGGAAGGAAGCAGCCAACGGCGCGCCATAGCATTCCAGGGAGAGCCGTCGCCGCGGAGAGTGAGTAGCGTAGCGTACGCGCCTTTGGACTCCCATTCATGCTGGCGGCGCCTTCGTCTTTTCCGGGCCGCCGTTTTTGATCCTCAACAGCGAAATTTTGAGTGTGGATCCCACGTTGAAGTTCGGACCTGTGACGAACCGCCCGTCAGCCACCTAGTGGCATGCACCTTGTTCTGACACAAGCGCTATAATCTCACCTAGCTTTCAACAAACCTGTGCTGTGTAGGTTTTATATGTTTCTGAATACCGTATTCCTTGAACATATAGACGGTAAACGGTGTCACCAGCAGTTGAGGGTGCGGTGGATCTCTCTCTCGCTCTGTGTGACGAGGGGCGGTGTGTTTGCGCGATTGACCGACTGTCCCTGCCTTGCGGGGCCACCCACACACCTCCGTCTCTCTGACGCCGGTAGCTCAAGTTGCAGTTGCCTCGGTCTGTAGACGCACGCCACGCCACCCACCACACACACACAAAAGCTCTCCTCACTTTCCTCCCTCTTCTCCACCAAGCACCAGTTAGTACCATGGGCGACTTTGCGGACGACGCGCTCCCCGGCCCGCGTGGTGTGGACGCCGTGCGCAGCCCGGTGCTGGGCCCCGGCTCGCCCACGAACCCGCTGTCGTCCTCGCTGCGGACGGTCTCACTTGGCCCGACCGCGAGCGTGGACCCCGTGGCCGTGCCCATGGCCGCTCAGCCGACGCAGTCGTGCGGCTCGCCACACGCGCTCGTCACGGGCGTCGGCGCGCACGAGCGCGCCAAGTGCCTCATCATCTACACGGGCGGCACGTTCGGCATGGTGCCGGACGCGCAGGGCGTGCTCCACCCGACGAACGGCTTTCTGGCCAAGAAGATCAGCGAGATGGACGAGTTCAAGTTCGAGAACATGCCGATCGTGACGGTCTCCGAGTGGGCCGACCCGATCGACTCGAGCGACATGACGCCGCAAGACTGGGGCGCGATCGCGCGCGAGATCGAGGCCAAGTACTGGGACTTTGACGGCTTCGTGGTGCTCCAGGGCACCGACACGATGGCCTACACGGCGTCGGCGCTGTCGTTCATGCTCGAGTACCTGGGCAAGCCCGTGGTCATCTCGGGCGCGATGATCCCGCTCCACTTCCCGCACAGCGACGCGCGCCGGAACCTCATCATGTCGGTCATGTGCGCCGCGAGCCTGACCATCCCCGAGGTCTGCATCTACTCGAACGACAAGCTGCTCCGCGGGAACCGCACGACCAAGATCGCCAACATGTCGGTCGACGCGTTCCACTCGCCCAACTTCCCCGTGCTCGCGTCCACGGGCGTCGAGACGACTGTGGACCAGGCGCTGATCCTGCCGTACCCGCGCCGCCGCTTCAGCGTGTTCACCAACCTCTCGACCAACATTTGCGTCTTCCACCTCGTCCCGGGCTTCGACGACGACTGCATCGAGGCCTACATCGCACGCCACAACGAGCACAAGTCGGCGAATGGCTCTGGGGGCAACAGCAAGGCCGTGGTCTTCGCGCTCTATGGCACAGGCAACGCGCCGCTGCGCCGCAAGACGTTCCTCAACCTCATTGAGCGTGCGCTGCAGTCCCACATCCCCGTGTGCATCACCACGCAGTGCGTGCAGGGCCGCACGCAGCTCGACACGTACGCCACGGGCGTCAAGCTGCTCGAGATGGGCGTGATCACGACCTTCGACATGACCATCGAGGCCACGGTCGCCAAGCTCGCGTACCTCATGGGCAAGGGCTTCCTGGGCGCCGAGCTCAAGAGCAAGATGGAAACCGACCTGCGCGGCGAGCTCTCGGTCGTCGACTCGTTCAAGGACAGCGACGAGCTCAGCCGCACGCGGCAGTACCGCAAGGCCGTGATCAAGAACTTTGCCGGCCACTAGGTCGTCTACACAGCCTCCTCCAGTTGGTAGGCAACACGATAATTCATACATACACCACGGAAATGCGCTAGTTGTTCACATGGAGGCATGTTATGTTAAATTACAAAACGGACGTCCGCGCGCTCCTGGTCTGCGTGACGGCTGCGCGTGAGACGCATGTGTGCGGTGTATCTTGGTTGCTTGAGTTTGTGCTTGATGGTACTACGAGATGCAAAGGATGTCTAGTTGAAAAAGTAGGGGCTGTTGAGCACCACGCGCAGGTCGAGCTCGCCCGTCTTGGGCAGCGGCTTGAACTTGGTGTGCGGGAAGCGCAGGCGCAGCTCCTCCTGGAGGTTCTCGAGCAGCGGCTGCTGGTACAGGTGCACAAACTCCTCGCGGAGGCGCTGGTTCATGACGTCCACCGTGCTCGCGTGGGTCCAGTAACTGTCGTGCACGGCCGCGAACGCGATCTTGTCCTCCTCCAGGCACCGCTTGGCCGTCAGCAGCATGTGCGTCGAGTCGAGCGAGTGCACAAAGTTGGGCGGGAACGCCGACTTCTGGCGGCCGTTGCTCACGGGCAGCTGCTCGCTGAGCACGAGCAGCACGTGCTGCACCTTGGTGCGCACCTGCTGCGTGCCCTGCTTGCGGTACGGCTGCACGACCGGCAGGCCGAGCGGCGTGATCCACGACATGGCCTGGCCGCTCTGCGCGACCTTGGACGCGCAGTCGCCGAGCCACTCCATAATGTTACGCGCCGACGTGAACAGATCGCCCATCGACTCCATCGTGACCTCGGCTGCGTAACACGACGCGTGGTAGATCTGGTCCTCGAGCTTCGAGTCCATAAGCTGGCCCTTCTCGAGGAACACCTCCTCAAGACGCGCCGAGATCTGCTTGCGCGCGCCAATGTACGTCACGCCGTACACGCTCGTCATGACCGTCTGCTTCACGACCTTGCGCGAGATCGTGCCGAGCAAGAACTGCGCGTACTTCTGGCGGCGCTTCTTGCCCCAGAGCTCGCGGATCTCCTGCTTGCGGCGGCGCTCGGCCGGGTCCTCGCCGTCCACAAAGTCCTCCATGGGCGGGATGTACTCGGGCAGCTCCATCGCGGCGTCGAGCTCGACCTTGCGCATGACCTGCGTGGCCACACCCGTGTACACGTCGCTCGGGCGCGGCGCCGGCACGAGGTTGACCTGCTCGCCACCGCTGAGATCGCGGCCCAGCGCGGCGTAGTGCTGGAGACCGTTACACGAGCCGTCCTGGTGGACGGGCAGGTTCGACATATACTCCTCCGGGTTGGGCGACTCAAGCGCGCGCTTGAGCTCGAAGCAGACGCCGAGCGCGAGGAACGGGTAGTCGGCGTCCTTCCACCAGCCAGCGTGCTCGCCATCGCCGAGCGGGTCGGCCGCCGACGCGAAGACCTTGTCGAGGTTGGCCTCCGTAAACGCCACACGCTCGTCGAACGAGCACTTGTCGACACCGAACACGTTGGCCAAGTGGATCTTGAGCCAGCGCATGCCGTTCGGGCCGAGCGGCTTCTTGTCCTTGAACACCAGCAGACTGCGCGAGAGGTCCGAGCCCAGGTGGTTCAAGTTGGGCGGAAGGGGGTACACGCGGCCTCGGAAGTCCATGTTGTACGGGTAGTAGATCGACTCCTCGTCCTTGAACTCCTCGGCGACCTGGAGCTTGTAGAGCGTGTCGCATCGCAGCGAGTGCAGTTCCTGGTTGCGCTGCTGGATCTAGAATAAGGAAACACAAGAGGGAGACCGTCAGCCACGCTGGTCCTCAGGGTCCTAGGGTGCTGCTACACATGCAATTGCGAGGAGATGGTGGGAAAAAAGAGCTCGTGTCGGCTGCTGCCGGGGCCATCGGTGGAGAAGCACAATTCCGCTGTCAGTCTCCAGCACCGCGGGTGGAGGAGAGTGACAGCGGACACGCAGCCCACCAAGGAAAGCCGAAGACAGCGAGCGCGTGGGAACTTTCTTCTCGCAGCCAGTTTGAACCCGCGCGGCGTGGGCAGGAGCATCGCGCGGGCTTCATTCTGGTGCGCGCCTCCGTTCGCAAGATAAATACACACAATCGGGGTCGTGTGGGCTACTGCCGCGCTAAAGGCGGACATGCCGACAGTACGAGGGGCCCTGGCCTGGCACTCCCACCCAACCGCGGGTTGAGCAGAAAACGCCAGGCTGGAAACACCCCTCGCGCAGCGTGCCCTGTGAGCGATCAACAGCGAGCCAACCTCCCGCTTGTGAAGGCAGTCGGTGGTCGTGATTCTTGCCGCCAGTTTGAACCCACGCGACGTAGATAGAGGCATCGCGTGGGCTTGATTCTGGTGCAGACATGCAGATAGAAAAAAGAGGACAAAAAAACTCACCTTGCGAACCATCTTGTCGTACTGGACCTTGAGCGCCTTGTCGGTCTCGTACTCTTCCTTCCACTCGGGCAGGTCGAGGTCGTCGCGCTGCGGCAGGTCGCCAAAGCCCCCGCCGGCCTCCCAGACCTTGAGCACGACGTCGAGCACTTCGTTGTTGATGACCCACGGCACGTCGGCCAGCAGGTTGAGCGTCTCGAGCAGCTCGTCCATCTGGCCCTGCTTCACGCACTCCATCTGCCACGCCGAGTCGCGCTGGCGCAGCATCTTGGTGTGGAGCCGCAGGTAGCCGCCGTTCACGACGCCCTCCCACTTCTTGGGCGGCACGAGCATCGGCAAGTACCGCGCGGTCCACGGGAGCACGTTCGAGGTCGGCTTGGTGCTCAGCACCGTCTCGAGGATGCGCTTGTCCACGCGGATCACGCCGGCGCGGCGGTTGCGCTCGAACACGTAGTCGTGGACGAAGGCCGGCGACGTGGCGCCCTTGCCCTCGCCCTGGAGGAGCCCATCGGGCACGAAGCAGGAGCGCTGGATGCAGTCGATGAGCGCGGCGCCCACTTTGAGGTTCACGCGCTTGTCCCAGAGGCCCACTTCGTCATGGTAGTCGGCGACCTTGGCGCGCAAAAAGTCGCTCGTGAGCGTCTTCTCGAGCTGCAGCAGGTACTTGGTGCCGCGGCGCTCCTTCTGGTCGATGATCTCCTCCTGGACGGCCTTGCCCATGGCGAGCGCGACCTTGATGAACTTGCTGCCGCGCGTATCCATCAGGCACTGGTTCAGCAGCACGTTCAGGCCCGTGGCCGCGAGCACGTCGGGCTTGAGCATGAGGAACGCCGGGCCGTACGTGTTGCTGTCCAGCGAGTGCTTGCTGTCGCGGAGCTTCTTCTGCTCGGCCTCGATGAACGCCGTGGCGGGCGTCATCCAGTTGAGGATCAGGCTCTTGGCGGCGTTCGTGTTGGACGAGAGGCCGAGCTTGTTGACGTTGAGCAGCGACGACTCGCGCTTGCGCATGGCCATCTCGTAGATCGAGCACTCGAGGCGCAGCTGGCGCGCGTAGCGGCGGCGCAGCGCCTGCGTCTCTTCGGGCGTCGCGCACCGCGCGAGCTGCTCGGCCGGGACCTCAAAGTCCGCGAGCCACTTGTCCACGTCCGCGTCG
>JAMFLL010002328.1:0-10126 GCA_027475725.1 Pythium rhizo-oryzae | reverse complement strand
CGACGACGTGGCGGTCGTGACCATCCCGTCGCGCGAGAGCTTCGACGCCGAGTACAAGCGCCGCGTCTGGTACTCCATGGAGGACCTCTCGCGCATGCGCCAGCTCGACTGAGCGCCCCAAGTGTCCGTCCCCCCAGCCGCACCCGACAGACCAAGGAAGTCTGTCTGCTCTGACGCCGGACGGGGACACGCACGCCAGCAACGCAAGCAGCCAAGTAGTAGCAGTAGGGACCACCTCTATTTATTCGGGACAGGGACGGCAGCGAGACGCCATGGAAGCGCCCCACGCTACGCCTCCCCCCTCTCCTCAGTGTAAAAGTCCACAATCGCATGACACGGATTTTCCATTCCTCAATTGTTGGGCGCGTTCGCCTGGGATATTTGTAGTTTCATGTTTTTCTTAGACGTTCACTTGATTGTAGGTCGGCATCCCCGGACAGATCGCACGTGGATCATGTGGATCAATGCCCACTCCCTACGAGAGATGGAAGCTGCCCTGGCCCTCGTGGATGCAGTACAGCAGCCGCCGCTTCATGCTCTCGCGTGTCGAGTACTCGGGTAGCTTGAGGTAGTTCGTGCACGTCGACGCCGATGGCAGCACAGCGTCTGCGAGCTCGTCACCATCGCCACTCGTCGCGAGCTTGCGCACGACCGTGAGCTTGGGCTCGAGCTTCGCAAGCCCGCCGAGCGGCAGGCGGTTCGCGCCCGTGACAAACTTAACAAAGAGACGCTGGTCCTCGAGCGGCAGCTCGCAGAGAATCGCGACAAGGTCGTGGATCGCGCGGCTCCGCGGCGAGTACCCGTGGTCGCACACCATGTGCTCACGTAGCTCCTTGCCGTCGCGCCCCCACATGCTGTCACCTGAGAGGCACTTGTCCGCGAGAAGAAACTCGAGCTCGGCCAACGAAAAGCACTGCAAGAACGTGCGCGCGTCGGCGCAGCCCGAGATCGACTGAAACCCCTTGTAGAACGCGGTCACTTGCTGCTTGATCGTCTCGTCCAGCAAGAACTGGACGTTCAGGCGCACATACTCGCTGAGATTGGCGAGCGTTACAGCACGGTTTTTGCCTTCGTCACACAGCGCGATGGACCCATCGCCGACGAGAGTAAAGCTCAAGCACATGGAATCTACGAGGCTCGTCTTGCTCTCGAGCTCCGCTGCATCCGTATCTTGAGCCGCTTCGGTGGCAAGTCCATGAAGGTACGAGAGTGACTGAGCGACGGCCGGATCCACTTCTCGCACGACATCGAGCGAGCGACTCAGTTCCACATTCGGTCCGACCAGCGTCTCGCCCCGCAGTGCTCGCAGAAACGCTCGGGACAGAGGAAGATTGACCAGGCGCTCGTCCAAAATTGCTTGAGCAACGAAGCGCCCCATGAAGTTGAACCACGAAAGCACGCCGTGCGACAGCGGGGGCTTATCACTTGCCGTGCTCTCCCTCGGATTGCACGGCTTCGGAAACAGGCCAAATGGTGCATCCACGACCTCTACTTCACCCTGGATCGCGACTTCGCTTAAATAGCACAGCGACTCGACGTCGGTATCCAGTAGCTCCGGGCTCTTCTTGATGCAGTCCACGAGCGTGTCGACCGCGTCACGTGTTAGCTCGACACCAATTTGCTTCAATGGCGTACCTTCACAGAGTGGGGACACATGCTTCGTGACAGCCCGATAGTCGCGCTCGTACATGCGGCGACCAGCGCGTGACATCATGCGCTCGCCAGTGTGATCCAGCACGACTATGCCAGCATCCGTACCAGGGAAATTGACACTGTCGCAATGCGAGCATTGCAGAACGGGGTGCTTGATGCTCTCGACGTCGCGAGGATATACCTTACGAAGATACAACGCTTCTTCTTCGCTCAGGATCCACCACTTCAAAGTGCACGACTTCTTGGTGGGCATGGCTGATGAATCTGCTGGCGACTCTACACAATCTTTGTCGCCTGTTTGAGGTGAATCGGGTTTGAGAGCTGATTCGTCCTTCGTGTGACCGTTGCGACACGCTTTGCACGATGAATACGTGCTATGCCAATCCCGGGAGTCCAAACACTTGGCACACTGTGGAATTGACTTGCCAGACGCTTCTTCATCATCGTTGGATTCAGACTTCTCGAAAGTCAGCAGTTGATCGTGAATCGCGCACCGAGGGACCTCAAGATGCTTGCAACTCGTGCAATGATACACGGCAACACGATGATAACCGCGCACTGGCAGACCAGGTCTCTTCGTCTTCTCACCAGCTTGCTTTTTCTTCTTGCTCTTCGTGTTGCCGGCGCTTTTGCTGTCATCAGTCTCTTCTTCAGTTGGCACGTCCTTGTCATTTCGCCATAGTTTTAGATACGACGCTTGTAACTCGTGGCAGACGAGTGTGTAAAACTCTGTTGTTGGTCCCAATCCCGTTCCAACTTCACCAAGAAACTCAATCTCGATAATCGCTTTCTTTCCTCCATACATGGAGAAAAGCTTCATTGCTGACTGCAACAAACGAGATCGCGCGACACGTACTTTCAGTCGCGGAAGCTTTGCCATGCGTGACAGATTTGTGAGAGCAGCTGTCGCGCTACGCGCCGTTGAAGAGCCACCGCTCCGATCACGACCTGCGCGACGAGACAACCGACCGCTTTCCCGCGCGCTGGCCGATCCTGCTTGCGGCTCTTCAGCCAGGGCTGCCTTCTTCCACAGAGTGCGGCACAGATAAGAGATGGCACGTGGTGCTCCACTCGTTGTTGCGAACATGAAGTCGAAGCGGGTGTCGTAATCGAGCACGAAAGGGTAGTCCTCGACGATTCGACGCGACCACGGTGGAAGAAAATTAGTCATGACACGCACTGGCTGCGTCAGCGTGCGGTTCACTTGAAGATTGACGTACGAGTTTACAAACTGGGTGTTCTTGGAGTCCCCGCAAAGTTCGTGAAGGTACTTCAGAATGCCCAGCAGGTCCCACACATCTTCCCCCAGGTCTGACTGCAACGGGGTTTCAATCTGGGGATCAGCCACTGTGGGCATAATTTCTGTCTCACCAGCACACACATCGTGTGACTTCCCGTTGTCTTTGCCAAGGACCCGAAACACGAACTCGTGCGGGGACCCACTCCACACCTTCGCCAGTTCTGTCGATCCGCTGTCCGCCGCTGGAGCTGCAGTGTTCTTCAGAATGGCTTCAAGAACGCTGCTGCCTCCTGGCATCACGATACCTCCGAACAAGACTTGAAGTCGCTTCTGCTTCAGCGGTCGATCACTACGCAAGTCATCGTTCTCGTCATCATGATCATCTTCACGGTCATGTGCCGTCTCTCCCTCGTCACCATCGCCGTCCTTTTCTTCCCCAACGCTTTCTCGTCGTCCCTCGCGATTCCGACCTTGCCCAAGAAGTTCATCCTCGTCTTCATGCAAAGCACCGAAAGGGGACCGTGAACCGAAGAGCCGCTCTGCAATGAATTCTTCTATTGTGTCGATACGCGCAAGAGGTTCGACCAGCACAACAGTATCGTGCACGCTCCTCTTGTTCCGCTTCACGTCAATGCTTGCTGCAGCATGCCCACCGTCGTCGATCTTCACTCGTACTTTGATGTGCTGGGTGAGCTGGTCCATATCCCTCGTAACAGACCCAGTTGAGACGGGAAAAGGTGAACCAGCGAGATTCAAGTCCACACGGAACGCCTCCTTCACTGCAGAAATTGCATCTTGAATACACACGATCAAGCCGTCCAGGAAAATGGTAGCATCCGTGTCGGAAGCCTTGCCGACGAACAAATCACCAAATGCTCGCCGTCCAGTTGGGTCGTGAAGGACACGCTTCAGTGATCGGGAAAGACCACTGGATGAGATTTCGTGGGCAGTTAGCCAACCGTCGGTCGAGCTCGACACTTGTCTTCGCTCTCGAGAAAGCTCGAGCAGCTGACGAAGTCCTTGGGACAAAGAAGAAGAGTGATCGTCAACAGAATCACAGGGTTCATCGAAAGATACCTCCAGCTGACGAACAATATCACGCAGCTTCTCGAGGGATGGCTCGCTAGAGGCATCTTCTTCACCAATGTACTCGGATACGAGAAGTTTGGATAGGGCACCTACACCCTCTGCTTGATCAACTTCATCCACGCTTGCATACCACCGTATAGCAGCGCTTACACCATGTCGTTCAAACAAACTGTTCGCGTGGACGGATGAAGAAGTACCAGAGTGAAGACACGCCTGGGCGATTTGCAACGCAAGACACGAGGTTCTGCTCTCGGCTTTTGTCGAAGATCCAGCGACACACTCGGGGCGTAATACACGGGCCAGAAATGATGAGAGGTGGGCAAGCTCGGAAATGTCTTCCTCGGTGTGCTGAATATGTTGCTTCAGCAAGCAGACTCGTAGCACTACGCCTAGACAATCATGGCGAACTTCTCTCCGGCCCGAAACTTCATAAACATTGATCACACTTGGTAGAATGGCTCGCAGGAATGTCCTGATGGTTTCACAATTGTTTTCGGGTCCATCTTCTTCGAAGCTTTGAGGCGGAGGTAGAATGGCAATCGCGAGCTTGAGTGTTTCTCGAAGCCATAATACATCATCGACGAGCGTGTGCATCGCCAGTAGTTCTGCGACGATTGGAGGCAGCCTTGACAGTCGTAGATGCTTCGTTTGTCCTCTCATACCGGCATGTGGGGCTGCCAAAACCGCGGACATGTACTGCAAAATGCTGACACACGCCTGGACTGAGAGCAGCGTCGATGATTGCATCGTATTTTCACTTCCATCCTTGCGCTTTGCAAATGATTCTATGAGCTGAACCAGCAAATCACACGTGTCTTCACTTGCCACAAGTTGCGCAAAATCTTCACTTGTGGCGAACGCTAGGCTGGTGCTCAGTGACTGGAAACTCTTGCATCCTTGCAGAACAATCTCGGCATCTGATGAGCGCAAGAGCCCGGCGATCAATGGGAGCGCAATTTGGAGTGCGTCAAGAGAGTCGATCGTGATGTTGGCGCACAGGCCGGCGACTACGTGTGCGGCCGTGCGCTGAATTTCGATGGGGAAAAAGTCAACGAACTGGAGCAACGCGACAAAACCGTTTGCGGCGATTACAACGCGGCGGAAGTCTGTGGCCCCACTATCGCTCTGCGGGCAGAAGACAATACGTTCGAGGATCTGGAAGGCGAGCTCTGCGACATCCATGTATTCGATCTCCAGCAGCTTGGCGCAAATGGCATCAACAAGTGAAGATCCATCGGACATTGCCTTGGGAATCGCGACAGTAGGGAACAGATCAAAAATCGACGACAGCGCGCGCGCGGCCAGGAGCAGCACTTCCATGGTCGGAGGTGCGCGGATGAGCTGGATCACGGGCGGCAAGAACTTGTCGACACTAAAGCCCGACACCATGAGCGATTCTTCCGACGACATGGAGAGGCTCTCACATAGATCCGACAGACCGGACTACCATGATCATATCATACGCAGAAGCACAAGGTAAGCAAACGCTATCCACAACCCCCGACAACGTTGCACGGGACAGACCCAGCATGGAACCCACCATTTGGACGTGCGGCGGCGCGTCCGCGTCAATCGACTGCAGCATGCGGTGGAATCGCGGGTGGCTCCCATGGGACTCGAGCATCTGCATGAACGGCAGCAGTCCGGCCATCTACGCTCATTGCCCAGAGCCACAGTCAATGTTAGTTTCCTCCATCCTCGAGACGTCCCCAAACGCAGCCGAAAAGAACAACCACGCACGGCGGTGTCGTCGCCCTGCAGCTGGCCCAGCAAGCTGCGCAGCGACGGCGGCATGGCGCCGCCCGTCTCGCCCGACAGCGCCTCCAGCGCCTCCAGCAACCGCGACGTTTGCTGCGCGCCGCCCACGCTCTCCGCGTCGCCGCCTTCGCTGCCGCTCGCGGTCACGGACGAGCCGCTGCGCCGAAGCGGCCGCCGCGGCGGGCGTAGCAGCGCGTCGTCCAGCGACTCGAGCGACTCGCGCGCCGCGGACTCGTCGCCCTCGGCCTCGTCGCGCGCGCGGGAGCTCATGGGCGTTCTCGCGTTACTTCTCGTTTCTTTCCCTTTTCTTTGCGTTTCTTGGTGTTGTTTTTTCGTGGGTGGGACAGGCAACAAGGGGGAGGAAGGAGGATATTCAACTCACTTGGGGGGCGACGTACCGGTTTTTAACCGATAGGTGGCCACTTGGCCACTGCCCCAGGATCGCGGCGAAGATGAAGGTTGGAGGGCGGCTTGTCCATTCAGGTACTGTATGCAGGTGGATGGATTCGTTGTCGGTCCAGTCGCTGGTGAGGAATCATGGCACTCGCGTCGTGTACGTGGATGGGGGAGTGTGACAGAGACCTCGCCGTCTTCAAAGATGATAATGGTGTATCCATATTAGATTTAGATAAAGGTGATTGCTCCCGTTGAGGACATTCCTCTGGAAGCGCAGCCTCAATAACCGCGGCGGTGGTTGCGGCGGCGGTGGAGAGGCGAGCGGGATGCAGCTCCCATGGCAGTGGTTCTACATATTTGCGTGCGCGCTCGGCAGCTCAGTAGAATCCATCGGCCGCCGCTCTGTGGATCATGCGGCTATCGACCGCGATGGCCTACCAAGCTCGGTGCTACGACCACCGGCTGCTCAGGCTGCTTCTCCGTTATCCCTGTCACTATCGGCGTGCTGCTTCAGAAAGCCACTGTTATGTGTCACCACATTTTCTCCGGCGAGAACCATGTGACCGAAACGAGGCGTGTCGAACAGAGCCCATGTGGGCCATCTGGACGGCGCGTCTATGGTGACGAATGCGTCACATGCGTCACGTGGCCTCTCGATCGCCACTGGAGCTTCTCACTCGCCCCCTTTCACAACAGGATACGACAGAGAACGTCACCTCTCACGAGCCTCGCTCGTGACATTGCACAAGTAGCGCTTTCTCGCGCACGTCGAAGAGAGGGCTGCCATGATCTCGTTTGGCCGCTGTATTTCGTTCCTGACGCTGCTGGTCGCCGTGACGCACGTCGCAGACGCTCGCCAGCCTGGGCGACCATTTGAACAAGTCGCTCAACCGGCCAATGCACCACCACCAGCTCCTGGTCCGGCGCCAGGCCCTGTTTCCGCACCAGCTCCCGGTCCAGCGCCAGGCCCTGTATCCGCACCAGCTCCGGCCCCTGTGGTTGCGCCTGCACCCATGCCCGTATCGCTCCCGGCGCCGGGCGTTGTGAGCCCGCCCAAGACCACGACCACCACGACCACATTCTTCCGGCCCACCACGACCACGACAACCTTTGTCGCCCCTCCGGCAGCGCCCACGACAACCACCACGATCATCCGCGCCCCGATCGTCCAGTCACCCACAATTACGTTCACAAATCCAGCGCCAGCGGTGGTCGCTCCCGCCGCGGCTCCTGTCGCGGCTCCTGCCACAGCTCCTGTCCCGGCTCCTGCCACAGCTCCTGTCCCGGCTCCTGTGCCGGCTCCGTTGCCCGCTGCGACTCCGACGCCAAAAACGAAATTTGCGCCACAGCCAGCGTTTGCTTCGGTCCCTGGCCCAGCCAAGTTGCCCGACCCGGCGACATTCCCACCAATGAAGCAGGTGGCGTTCCCGCTTCCCGCGTCGGCTCCTGCACCGACGCCTGCCCAGACGCCGGCACCGACGCCGGCACCTACACCAGCGCCCACACCAGCGCCCACACCGGCACCGACGCCAGAGCCCACTCCTGAGCCCACACCAGAGCCTACTCCAGAGCCAACGCCAGAGCCCACCCCGGAGCCCACGCCTGAGCCCACTCCAGAGCCAACGCCTAAACCGACACCTGCGGTAACAACGCCCAGCCCCACGCCAGCCAAGACCACTACCGCTCCGGTGCCGACGCCAGCCAAGACCACCAGCACTCCGGTGCCGACACCGGCAAAGACTGTCGCTGCTCCTGCACCGACGCCTGCGAAAACTGGAGCCCAGCCTGCCCCCACGCCGGCGAAAACTGCGCCGACACCCAAGGGCACGGTGTTCGAGCCGAAGGTCACAGTCACCTTCAAAGCGCCGTCGCCGGCGCCAACAAAGCTTGCACCAAACGGGGCGTCTACGGGACCTGGAGTAGGCCCAGGCACTGTGAGCAGCAACCCGGCGGCAGCTGTCGCTGTGACGAAGGCCAATGCTACTGGCCAGGCTGCGCCGACCACCACAGGAACTGCTGGTGCGGTAAAGCCGGCTTCCGCGAAACCAGCGCTGGTGATTCCTGCCAAGCCGACGACAGCCCCACCGAAGACCAACTAATGCGTTGTTGGGTGAGCGCTGGGACGAACAGCGTGGGGAGAATGCGTGTGAATGTCTGAGTTTTGCTGTAGTGACGTGTGTCGTGTAGAGCCGAGTAACTCAAAAATCATGAGAAATGAAGCAGAACACTTTGAGCGCTGCGTTAATGAGCGCGGACTGAGGCGATATGTTGCCAGTGGTTGCAGACAAAAATGGTGCCACTTGGGACTCGGATCCAGCTGAATCCATCTCCTTCTCATTGCCTCAGTGAGAAATGGGCAGAGGAAACTGTAAAAAGTCCCCTCGGCAGTTTGAAAGACTGTATCGGAGACTGGGTGTGACAGGCATCAAAAGTGTATTGCAATGACGAGGGTCTGTCTTAGTCGTGCTTGCCGCTGCAGCTGCTGAAGTCGAAGCCGCACGCCATAGAAATCACGAGGTATACGATGAACTAACGACACCAAAAGCGCACGTATGTGCACGGTTAGAGTGTTTTCTGAGCCGTGAAAAGATCGTAGGGAGAACGCACCAGTCCAACAAAGACGAGCAGGATCCACAGCTTGACGTTGCGACGCCACATCGTCTTGCGGAGCTGCACCGTGGATCGCTCAAACTTGACCGACTGCCGGTTGAGCTTGTCCGTGCGATCTACGAGCAGCTCAAACTTCTCGCCGCGCTCGAGCACTTTTTCTAGAGTTCAAAGTGACCCATCGTATGCGATCAGTCGCCGGTATCTCAATACGGGAGCATGCACCTGAGCGCTACGCACCGATGTTTTCGACCATGGACTCCTTCACGTCGTCGAGCTGCTTCTGGACGCGTGTGAGCGAGTCGGCGTCTGGATGCGCGTTGTAATACTCCTACACAACGAGAGCAACAACAACAATCATCCCGTCAAAAAAAAACTTTCCCAACGATCGTCTCCATGGCCGAGCACGCACCATTTGCCGACGGATCACGTGCTGGAACTCGTCGTTCATCGCGAACGCGATCGCGGTCTGCCCGCGCGTGCCGTACATGGCGCGAAACTGCTTCTTCATGTCCTCCAGGAACAGGAACGAGACGCGCCGCTTGAGGTCGTCGTCGGCCATGCACAGGTACGTGATCTGGTCCTCCACGATGTAGTGGAACACATGCCTAGTTTGAACCACCGCGGTTAGACCTCGCTCCCCACACAGCGGCGCACGTAGCTACATGGCGCGTATGACGTACTTGTCGTAGACGTAAGACATGCGCCCGTCCGTGGACGGGATCTTGGCCAGCAGCACACGCGTGACCGTGGGAAAGTTGCCCGATGACGCGGTGTACTCGGCCAGCACCGACTTCTCGCGCGAGACCAACGCGTAGACCTGCGGCGCACGCAACACAGCGAGATACCGACACGTACACACACATACACAGTGCGTTAGACCACCGCGCACATGTGGTGGCGGCCGCGTGGAGGAATCACTTACGATCGGCATGGTCGCCGAGTTGGACGAACTTGAAGACGATCTGCGTTCTCCTTCCCCGTTCCAGGGAAGAAGACGGAAAAGAAACCATGTCCCGAATTTGATAGGCTTCGCACCCAGTCCCTCGTTTAAGGGATGGGGTTACGCTGCGTACCCGCTCGCAGAATAGCATACCTACTTAATTTGGATAGTTTATAGGATGAGTTAGCTTAGCTTGTTGGGCGAAGCCCCATTATACTGAGAGCGAGAGTGGTACTCGTGATGTCAGTCACAAAGTTACCTGTGTTAACGGACGTCACTTCATCGTATTTAATGCGTACATACCAAATCTACTTTCGGTTCCTGGTGGGGTGACGCCCTCGGGGGGGGGCGCATGCGCAGCATGTCGCCGCGCTTCGGCGCCGCGTTCTGGGAACGCGCCCGGGGGGGCACCTCGTGTGCTCCCCTAGTCAATCTGGTGA
>JAMFLL010002327.1:0-10129 GCA_027475725.1 Pythium rhizo-oryzae | reverse complement strand
GGGAGAGAGCCATGGAAGAGACCGGGGCTAGAAGGCGCACCATGGTGCTCGTGAACCGCTCTTCTAGAAATGGAGCCCGTGTCCTTTCAAGATCCAACGCAGCAGAATAAAACACCTGTGATCTAAGAAACAAATTCTCTCAGCAAAGATGAGAGCTGGCGGAAAACCCGTGATAGGTCCCCTCAAGAGTGACATATACAAATGACGCAAGAAAATCGAAAGATAGTGACACATGTTGCTTGCAGCACGTCGACGCTTGGATAGCATTCTCTCAGCGAAGATTGAGAGCTGGCGGAAAACCCGTGATAGGTCCCCTCAAGAGTGACATATACAAATGACGCAAGAAAATCGAAAGATAGTGACACATGTTGCTTGCAGCACGTCGACGCTTGGATAGCATTACCAGGTACACTTTATCGGGATCAGTACCAGGTTAACTTTATTGGGAACAGGGCGATATTTCAACATCACTGGACGCCGGCCTCGCCGTCACGATGCGCGTGCTGTTGAGAGAACAACGAGAGAACAGCAATCGCCCTGTTTCCAGCGCGAGAATGAAACCATGGATAAATACACGCACAGAGGAGAGTGAGAGTGAGAGAGAGAGACCAAGTCGAAATCGATTGTTTTTAGCCTAATTGGAGATACAGTTGGGCGCCCCGCACACACAAGTGAAGAGGGACAAGCCACTTTGGCGATACGTGAACGTTAACTCTGTCAGTGGATCTATGTCGTGAAGCGCGAAGATGCCGAGTCGGACTGTATTAGCCCAATCCCATTCGTACATCACGCAATTGGGTCGGCATGAGTGATTCATGAAACGGCTTGCGTTCCCGCAGTTGAACGCATCGATATAGATAGCGTCTCCGTCCTCGGTTTTCGTCTTGAGCTCGACCAAGTAGGACTTGTTTGATCGCGATGTCGCCTCAGGAGCGTACAGCATCTCGCCCACGTACTCGACGATAAAGGCTCCAGCTGAAATAGACTCCTCGGTCGCCACTCCATAACCCACCGTCGTTTGTATCAAATTGAGCTGGTGACGCGTTTCGAACCGGTTTCCGCAGTGCCGCCCGACCGCACACGATGTATCGTCACAAACCGTACATGTAGACACGTTGATACAGTTGCTGGAACCGTCTGGGGCACAGCATCGACCACGGCAAGCACATCGCCGGCGATATCCTTCCTCACGGTCACGAACTCGCTCGGAGACCGGAAATGGACGCTCCACAAGGAACATATTGCGCTGGAGAAACGGAATCTCCCGGGGCCAACGTTCCACGGTGATGAAATCGTAGATGCTCCCGATGACAGTCGGTGCAACGATCGGTGGCTTCTGCCGCTTCATGTTAGCGTGCTGTTGGCGTCACTGACCAGATGGCGGCGGAGAGCAGAGAGCAGAGGTTACTTGTTGTTCAGTACCAGAAAGTAATTATGGCGCCATCGGGAATGACTGTACATTGGTCGTGTGGGCATAAAGCCAACTTTGAGGGAGCTACATAGACACCATGTTTGTGCCTTCAATTCAGACCACAGAGAAAGCGGCACACCATCCGCGGCGCGCAGCGCACCCGCATCGATACTGGGCCGCACCGACGCTAGTGTGCCAGACGTTGCATAGACGCCATGTATGGGCCTTCAACTCAGACCACAGAGAAAGCGGCACACCATCCGCGGCGCGCGGCGCACCCGCATCGATACTGGGCCGCACCGACGCTAGTGTGCCAGACGTTGCATAGACGCCATGTCTCGCGTTTTCCGTTTCACGTCCCACACACACCGTGCAAGAAGCACAAAACAAACACTCCTGGGTTGCATAAACCAATGAGTGTGATTGGCGATTGGTGACACCACCTGAGATATCATATCTCTATCACCTGGGCAAAGCACTGCGACAACTTCGAACCCAGATCCCACACACTCGTTGGGTGAGAGCGGTTGGCCATCCTAATCGGTCTTCATTCCGCATTTGGCCACCATGTCATCAATGCTCGAGCTCGTGCTGGCTGAGCGTGCTGCTCAGGCCGAGGAAGAGGGTCGCCCTCCGTTCGCCTCTGTAGACGACTTGCGCCGCTTTATCATCGACCAAACCCCTCCTCCGTACGTGAATGTTGCGCTGCAGCTGGTCGTTCTATCCGTCCAAGAGCAGGACCTCTACTGGAAGCTAGAGCTCATCGACAAGAGTTCACGTTCGTCCTTTCGTGCGCTCGCCGCTGCGTTCGAGCATCTCGATTCCCACCGCCGAAACAGATTTGTTTTTCAGCTCACGCTCTGGAAAAACAGAAACCGCCTCGCAAACAGCGTTCAGTTCCGTGAGGGATTCGCCTACCACTTCACCAAGGTCCACGCTTTGGCAATGCGCTACAGCTGCCCTTGCGGTAGTATTCAACTCCGAGATGGTTTCACCGCCAAGCGCCTTTCCGATCCCGACGCAGCAGGCATCCAGGACACAGGTATACATACACCTTCGACCGCTTGTGTTTTCTAAACAGTCTGACTTCCTATTGTATATGTGCTTCCAGGTGAACCGCTTCCAACCATCCAGAGGGCGTCACCGTCTGGAGCTCCTGCACTGGGAATGATGGAGCAGGGAAGCCAAGATCGCTCGCCGTTGGCCGACGACGGTAAGATCTCTGAGCGTTGATTCCGAGTTTGTTTCTTCTCTTAGATTACGTGTGTGATTGTGCAGACGCCAAGACATCGACGGCATCGTTGCCAGCGCATGACATCGGCGGTGCGCTTACATTCAAACGTATTTTATCCCCACAAACGAACACTCACCTGGTGATTGAGTGAGCAGCAACGTCGTTGTCTCGTGTTTGCCATGGCGAGGAGTTCGAAAACGTTTCTGAGCAACACGAGTCTCCCAAACGCAAGTCGCGAGATTCGGAGGCACGCGATGCTCACCTCGTGTCATCGCAGAAGCGCCAGAAGACGCGTCCCCAAAAGAATGCCGCCTTGTAAAGCTCGCGCCTCCCACCCCGCGCCCGCTCTTACGCAATCCGTCAACTCTACATTTTTCTGCATTCAGTCGTTGTGATAACACGTAAACGGAACCCTTGGCCTATGATGGCTCATCTTTGGAATGATTTTGAGGACGCATTTCCATGGTTTGGTGCTTGGTGCAGCTCTCAAGTATTAGTACTATTCACGATAACGAATATAGCCACTTGAGATCTGGGTCACTCTGAACGAGAATCATGCTTTTCCAGAGGACTCAAGAACCCAGAACCGAACTGGAGCCCATTTCTCAATTAGCCACGCAGACACCAATCTCCACAGAGCACACGGTACCCAAAACGCGTAGCGATAGAGGAGCAGAAACCATACCACATGAGAGGAGGAGAACAGCCACCAAAGAAACGTAGACGCGCTATCCGGCCCATCGCTGCTAACGAGCGCACGCAATTGCCTCGGAGCGATGTCTACACGGATCAAGAGCTAGATGAGATTGATGCCCGACAGGCTTTCCTGATCCCTTCAATTGACCACCTCCAGCATATCCAAGACCAAGCAGCGCGCAAGATCGATGCACTAGCTGAATCACTGCTCCCTTGTTGCGTATGCGAACTCGATTGTGAGCGGCACGATATAGCTGTATACAACCCGACAGACTCATTGTTGGCTGTGAGTGCCATGGCGTCATGGATTTTTCGCTCGACTCGATATCTAACAAGTGCTGGTATAGGAATTGCAGCGACGTTTGACTGTACGGGAAGAAGATAATGTTCCACAATTCATACGAGCACAGTACGACGCATCACAGATTGACAAGAGACTGGAAGGGCTCTTGCTGCTTCCCGACGGTACTGATGTTATGCTCCACTGGTTCAAGCAGCGGATACTTACCGTTTGATCTGTGCAATTTTGTGTAGGAATCCCTCATTTCGACGGCATTTTCCAATTGATGATCTGCAACACCTGCATGTCTCAAATGAGAACTGACAAGACCGACCTCCCGCCGACGCTCGCTATCGCAAATGGTAACTACATTGGGCGCACCCCGGATGAACTTCAGCTGTCAAGAACCGATGAGCAGGCCGTTGCGCTTGTGTCGCCGTGTATGTCACTCTCGACGGTAACTGGAGGAGCATGTCGAAGCCTCAAGTCACATCACTATGTTGTCAGGAACACGGAGGGGCCTCTCATCTCAATGCTACCCACAGATCTTTCTACTCGCGTGCGGGTGACAATGGTCGGAAGCATGACTCCAGTGCAGGCAGCAGCGTGTCGGAAGCGGTACGAGATCGACCTTCCTCGTTGCCGAAGTGCCCTTGCATTTCTGCAGAAAAACAATCGAGACTATCAGGCTTACATGGAAGATAGCCAAATGGGCGATAACGGCAATCTCCCTCCCGACGTCAACGGAAAAAGTGTAGTGGTCAATCGTTGCGAAGAAGTGGGTGCGGTGGCGTCAATTGACGAGACCGTCGTGAACGAAATCCGTGATGATAGCTCCTATTCGCGTCACGACGTGGACGAAGGCTCGCCTTCCCTTGAGACGGTGTGGGAAGACAGATCCAGTGTCATCCTACCGTTGGATCCGGGCCAACCCAGTGGTTTCACAGACGTTCTCCTAAGGAAGTCCAACAGCTTCGTGTCAATGCGGTCATGGGCAGCTTGTACGAGAATGTTTCCTGTTTTGTTCCCGGGTGGCTGTGGTGGACCTACCGAGTCAAGAAGACGACATCTTACGGTTCAAAAGTGGATCCAGCGGTGCCTTCGTATCCATGGGCATGCATTTGACCGCCACTACGCTTTTCTTCTACTCGCATTTGACTATCTCGCCTCGAAGAATGCTCGCGACACACTCTGTGTGAAGATGCACGTGTCTACCGCTGCTCTCAAAGCCTCCCAGATTCCTAGGAGCACGCTACACGAGGCGCTCAAGTACTACGAATACGTTGTGGAAGCTCAACGGAGAGGTTGCAAACCTCGACCCCCACCACCTGACGTGCAGAGAGTTGTGGATCTCCGACGCGGAATAAGATCTCCCGAGTCAGCATTTTACGGATCAAACTTGAGTCGGATGCGCGCCCGTCACGACGTCTTCGGTATGCTCAAGCGGTTCGGACCGATGCAATTGTTTCTTACTGTGTCCCCTGATTCATCGGGCACGTACAGTATTGCAGTGCGCTCAGGTGCCGTTCAAGCCCGTGCTGTCCGGGAGGCCAATCTGCAATTGCTTCCTAACAAGTCCGAGCGGCGCGCAATTGCTGCACTGCATCCCTTCGAATGCGCTCGATATTTTGTTCGAGTCATGGATACGGTTATCGAGGACATTCTGGGCTGGGATCAGAGGTGTGGACGCCCGAAGCGAGGGGGTGGCGTGTTTGGCATCGTACGTGCGTTTGCAGCTGCCGCAGAAACCCAGGTTGCAGGTGATCTCCACGCGCACGTGGTGGTGTGGCTACACGGCTTTCCACAGACGTCAGCAGCAATGGGTCGTGCGCTAGAAGAGGACGAGGATTTTCGGTCTCGGCTGTTAGACCTCGCCGACACTGTTCTCACTACGGTACCGCCATGCATGGCGAGCGACGACGAGCTCACGTGTCCGAAATGCCACTCTGCAAACGCGCTGTTTCCTATCGTCCCTAGCGTTGGTGCCTTCAGACGTCCAACCGCGGGGGGGCGACCTGAGTGCACATCCCAATGCTCAGCTTGCCGAAGCACCTTTTGTGATCGAGATGTTATCAACGCTGCAATTGAGGCACTGGCGGCCCGTGAAGAAGTCCACGTCGTCGCTCAAACAACTGACTACACCAGATGCAGACCTCCGATTACACCAGAGACAGACCTAACAGTCTCTCTCGTCGTCCGCGATGTGCAGATGCACTTCTGGAACCATACGCGATCATGCTTCAAGGTATGGGTCACGCTGCTGCTTTGTGGTGGATGCTGCTTGGTGGTGGATGGATACTCATTCTTCTCATGTGATAGGTGACTGTGCAGACGCCGAAAGGCACCGTATGCCGTTTCTTCAAGCCAGAGTCACCACATCTCGGTCGCACTTGCATCGAGGATGGGAAGGTCCGGCTGCATCGGCCGATAGGGTGCGAGTATGTGAACGGCTACAACAAAACGCTTCTTTCGGTGTTAAAGTGCAACCACGACGTCAAGTTCGTGCTGTGCGCGGACAGCAAGAACACCGCAGCATACATGTGCAAATACTGTATGAAAGCGCAAAACCCTGTGGAGAACAACGCTGCGCTATCAATCGCAGCATTTGCGAAGGCGGTCAACCGTGCTGACAAACTCCCACCGGAAGCCACACCAAACCAAGTCGGTCGCAGTATCCTTGGTTCAATGCTCTATACCGTCACAAATGGACAGGAGGTAGCTGCACCTATGGCTGCACTGTATCTCGTTCGCGAGTCCCCGTTCTGGCTTTCTCATGAACCGGTTCACGTGAATCTGGGTGTTGCCCTCGATTCAGCGTCAGTGACTGAAGAGATTCGTGTGATTCCAACTCAAGCTGAGGGTGCAGCATCTGTAACCAGAAGTGGAACTGTGCTCGACAAGTACCGACGACGGTCTCGGGAGGAGGAGGAGATGTCGTTCGTTGATTTCTGTGAGCGACACGAAGCCAAACCCGCGAAAGATCTGTCACCGTTGAACGCAAACCAACCCAACCGCCCAGGCGTTGTCGTCGTGTGTGGTCGTCAGCTGCCTGACATATCGAGCCATGTGAACAGCGATGATCGGGACTTTTACTACTCGGCAGTTCTCGCCTTGTTCAAACCACATCGTACAATATCATCCATACTCGACGGCCAGCCACCACAGTCAGCCTACTCACACTTTCTCCAAACGGGCAAATCAACTGTGGTTGAGCAGATGGAAGTTTTCGAGCAGCGACTCCAAGACGCGTACATGGCTGAAAGAAGAAGCGCAGACGAACCCACACGATCCCGCGAAGATGATCTGATGCAAACCCATCCTCCACCGTCCACACATTGGGGAGGAGAGCCCACAAGCACGAGTCCACCGTCCACACCTCCGACAATGGACGATGAAACCCCGACACTTCCTATGATGTGTCAAGATGAGCATTCTCGCACACTTTCAACTGGTGACCTTGCAACACGAGCGCGTGCACTTGTTGACAGCGTCAGAAATCTCAGTGCTTCAATCGTTTCCACCGAACAAGGCTACCGCAGAGTTGATCCCACTCCTGTCCCGCCAGACTTCCCCGTTGATTCGTATGAAAGCCGACTACTCAAAGGATCCCTAACAACAGAAAGAGACAGCATGGGAACGGAGCTGTTCATCCAACAGTTCCACGACGCACGGACCCGACTTGAACGGCTTCGTGAGTGTTTCGAGCCTGTGCCGTGGTGCCCGCAGCAGCTACGACCGCTCGATCCATCACAGCTTCCCGCATTTCCAACCATCAAGATGACGTCAGCAGCATTCCGACTCAACTTTTGGCAGCATGCTATGTTCGAAGTGGCTGCTCGCCATTTACTTTTCGCCTACTCCAGTGACATCGAGAGTGAACTGCACGAACCTCTATTCCCCGACGGTCATGCGCTCGAGCCGTATCAAATCAGGCCACAGCTCCGTGCCTATATGGGAGGAGAGGCAGGTACTGGAAAGTCGACTGTCATTCATGCAATTCTCGCGTTTGCTGAGAAATGGGGACGAGTTGGCACCGTCGAAACGCTAGCATTTACAGGCGTAGCAGCCATCAACATCCACGGACGTACGTTACACAGTGCAAGGCATCTCAAGCTTCGAGGAGGAGAGCCGAGTGGCACGCCATCACTCGAAATGAAATCCCGCTTCCGTCAGGTGGTTCTTGTCATTATCGACGAGATATCCATGACCGATCAGAGACTCCTAGGCGGAACCGACACAGTTTCGAGGTCAATGTCGTCTTTACCCAAGGAAATCATGGGAGGGAAGCATTTTCTCATGGTTGGGGACTGGTTTCAACTACCTCCCATCGGAGGAGCGCCCTGTGAGTTGTTGTCGCCGTTGTCGTTTTGTGTATGCATCGCTGACGCCTAATTTCCACGTAGGCTTCGTGTGCCCAGCGGTGACTGAATGTCGACTACGTAAGGCCGGTTACGATGCATACATGGCAATCAACGTCGTCGTTTTCCTTACGGAGAACATGCGAGCGCGAGACGACGCGGTGTACACGGAACTGCTCTCCGACTTGAGATGGGGTCGGATGTCACATTCGCAGCTCAATCTGCTCAACTCGCGCGTGCAGCCGAACCTCGATACACCCTCTAGTCCCTCAGATCGAGACTACTACCGCCCAATCGTCGTGTCGACGAATCGGCTTCGCTGTGCAATTAACACGGTGATGACGTTTCGAGCTGCTGCCCGATTCAGCGTACCCCTATACGAGTGTTTTGCTATCCCCTCGTCGCGCTCAAGGACAATCGTCGGTAAACTGACCGACGCCAACGACGATCTGACCGACCACATTCCAATCAGGCTCCTCTTTTACATAGGGATGCCAATCATGATAACCAGGAAGCACCCAGATCTGCTAGATGCTGAAGCTATTGCCAACGGCGTCCTTGGAACCATTACCGGGTTTGTTGCTGCATCGGATACTGACCCATTCGACGTCAACCTGGTCGAGAATGTTGAGGTGCGCACGTTCAAGCAGCAGCCAAAGCTCCTCCTGGTAAAAATTCTGTCCTCGACGAAGTCATTCGTACTGGACTTCCCGCCAGGTGTGATCGGATTGCCTCCTTTGAAGGCAGCGCTCAAATTGAACAATATCCCCAATCTCTCTCGCACAACCGTGACAGTGGAGCAATTCCCAGTGATTCCTGCATTTGCGTGTACTACGGAAAAGCTCCAGGGTCAGACCTGTCACGACGGCATCATCGTCACCAAACTGGAGAGGCAAAAAGGGGTTCCGCGTCAAACTCTCTATGTTGCTCTGTCGCGATCAACCAGCCTCTCCAAAGTGACCCTGACCGAACCGATCACACGTGAGTATCTTGGTAAATTTGTGCCAGCACGACCAACTATTCGAGAAATGCAACGCCTGATCTCGCTCGTCAAGATGCCTCCGTATATTACTACCTCTGTCGAGCAAGCGTTTCAAGAGTGGATTCAAAGGCAAATCTAAACCAAATATACATCATGAGCTGCTCGGATGAGCCAAAAAGGTTCTCCAACTGCACGCGCTAGGCAGCACTCACGAAGCAACTCGAGCAGGTACGTGGAGCGTCGGGACGTTCACGTCAGCATTTTACTATCCACCCACTCCAACACATACAGCGCAGCCGGAACCAGCACGAGATTCCACATAACACATGACCAAAGAGCTACACGGCAAATCTCGTCAGTAGAGTAGATCGCTTGAACTGTCAGGATACCGTGGATGTCGCTATCATGTGATGTCGGTTTGAGAACGCAATCAGTTGACCCACCCGCACACTGCGCGTAAGAGGCGTTACTGGTGGTGGCAGAGTGAGACCTATCTGCGCGCTTGGAGATCACCACCGTCGATATGCAGAACTCCCCACGGTGGCGGCGCTACAGTCGGACAGGCGCAGTTGCCGTCGGCAGAATATGGCGAACGTTCTCCTCCTTCCAGAAAGGCACAAAGCGATCTATCATGCTGCCAACGCTCTCCACGACCACGAGCACGACCAGCAGCAACTCCTTCGTCGTCTTTCTGAGATGCGTACCTGATGCCGTCACAGCGCAATCAGCGGCAGCCACCGCCCTCTCACGGCGCCGCCGACCGCGTCCCACCACCACCACAGCAACAGCAGCGACCACAACGACGGAGAGAACGCTAACACGCGACGCAACAAGCGCCATCGACGAACAGACAGCAACAACAGCGTGCACCTGTCGTCCCCGCCGGCGCCTCTACCACCGACCGTCTTCATCGACTCGCCGCTTACCAGCTCGTGCACAACCAGCGCCCACGACACAATGTCCCGACTAGAATCGTACCTATTAGAATGTGTACTGTAATGGGGCCAATCCACTCGCCACGATGGGAGTCGCTGAGAGATCCCGTGCCGAGCAACGCGAGGCGCCACAGTTGCCTTTTCATGCGAAGAGCGCCGACCAGGAAATATGTTGTTCATATTAGTGACTTTATATGTCACAAATGGACATATAAATAAACCCCCAGGGGTAG
>JAMFLL010002326.1:0-10130 GCA_027475725.1 Pythium rhizo-oryzae | reverse complement strand
CCCTCCCCAGCATCCACTCACCCCAAATCAATCTACGATAGGAGCGGGGTGGAGTTATCGTGTTCACACCATGTTGTGGTGCAGAGCGAGCGCTTGTATGCCAACATGGACATGTGCAGGTCATGGTTTTCCCGCGACGGGTCATCGCGGGGGAGTTTCTAAGTACGGGTCCAAGCCATCCGGATAAAAGTAACGTAAAATATATCATATAATGTAGGACATATTTTACGACATATTACACACAGGTGTAAATAAGAAATATATGTCTCATTTGTATGTACAGCACTCGTAGCAACATATCATAATATCACATGAAGCGACATAAATGTTGCTTTTGAGTCAGATCCTGAGCTAACTGGAGTGGTTACGACTCCTGGGGCTGTTTAACCCTTTTGGCCGAGTCGTTTAGTCGTCTCAACTTTCAAGTATGTAGCCATCTACGTTGTTTTTGTGTCTTTCGTTGCATATGCATTGGGTGTGTTCGATTTTCACGCTGCTCATCGCATGCGAGTAGTCTGCGCGCTTCACTCCGACCAAGGCACGGATGCTGCGGTTCACTGTCGTGCAAATAGCGTTCTAACCATTTCATCCGACTGAAACCGAAATTCATCATTGAGGTCCCCTGGCTGAGGTTTCGACCCAGCTGGACGCTTCCAACGCACGTTTTCAAGACATGTTCTAGCCTTGAAAATAATACCATGGTGATAATACTAGTAGTACGCACACTGACTTCTAGCCATCCGCTCAACATTCGATGGGGTCTTAGCTACCCCTTCGTGCTCCGTTCACGCTCCAGAGTCTCGATCTGGCCGGCAAGCAGCGTAATGGAGCGCTCGAGTTGAGCAATAACAGACTCCTCCACGGCGTCAGGGGTAACCCGTTGGCTCCTCTCGCGCATCGCCTTGATCGTTGTGCGGAGCTCCTGGTTCTCATCCTGGTGTTCAGTTCAGCACAATCCATCATGTTAGTGGGAAGCGAGAAGACGCTAGACGGCACCAGATCACCTCTAGTCGTTCGACAAGCTGAGCTGTCTTCTGTTGCTCGACCTCCATTGCGCTGAGCCGATCAACGAGGAATTTGATCTGCACGAAGGATTTCAAGTAAGAGAAGTTCGTACAATCCATCCCGCTAAAGGATACAAAGGAGTCAGGGTCCGAGTTTCACTCTTACCGTATTGATATGGCTCGAGTCGTTTGCATCTGGAAGGTCTCTCTGCGCGCTGTTGTTCAACTCCGCCTCTTGGTTGCCGACGGACTCGGCAGACGAAGTTGTTGCAGTTTTGCGGTCCATAGAGTCACTGCACAGCTGCAAGACAACGTCTTGGTCGACGTTCCACTCCAGCAGCAGGTTGCACAAAAACAAACGCCGTTCGCTGCTCTCTGTGCTCAGTGATCGGAGATTTCGGATTCGCTTGAGTACTATTGAGTCGAAAAACCGAAGCATGGGCTCGCACTCTGTAGTATTCCGTTCGAACATTAGTGCTGCGTCAAATCGGGCGATGCGGCGTAACCTTGCAGACACAAGCTCTTACCAGCCACCGAGGCTTCATCTGAGATCCTGAGCACAGTCAGAGTTGAATTGCTCTGCGACAGAGTTGTGTGGCACTGCTTGAGACCTTCAATTGTGATCTGATTGGCAACAAGGTTCAATCCTGACGGAGGACAATTCCGGGTTAGCCATATCGTTTCCCAGTGGCTCTGTGCCGAACGTCTTACCCAGCACCCATTTGTCGTGGTATAGTGCCGAGCAGATCGCCTCAACGCCCAAATCACCCAATTCATTGTGGCTAAGATCCAAAAGAAGACCCGGCCGCTTGATGTCGCTTGGCGCTGGTGCGCCGCGGAGACTTGCACTCCATGCAGCCTCATCCCGAATCGTACCTTGGAGCTTAAAAAACAAGAGCGAACGGTCAGTCACAAAGAGCTCGAACGTCGAGAACCGGCGGCGTACAGTGATGATCTTCGCGACATGGGCTTTAGCGTTGGTTGTGAGCCTGCACGCTGAAAGGTTGAGATAAAAGAGTCGCGGTCGCTTGCCAAGTGCCATGCAGAGAACTGAACACGACCAGATAGATAGATAGATTGAGAGAGAGAGAGAGTCACATCTGATATGGCCCTAGGGACTGCAAACGTCGAAAGACAAATGAAGCGCACCTTCAGCGCCACTGTTGCCCAGGGATGTGCCGCCAAGATTAACGACCTCAAGCTTGTCGCACTTCGTGAGGGCCTGTGGGCAACGAATAAGTTTTGGTCAGGAATCATAACTTACTCGCATGCCCCTCTCTCCAACTCACTCGAGCAAGGACTGAAGCTAGTGCCGAGTCGGCGATAGAAATACCGCAAACTTGAAGCCGTGTGAGGCTGGGACTCTTTCCACAGGCTGAACATGCTGATCTAAAGGATGGTTGCAGCTGTCAGTCCTCTACGGAATATACACACGGTTTTACAAGTAGCCATCATCACCTGACAATTAAAGCCGCGGATTCTTTGCTGTGCGCTGGCGACTTTGAGATCCCGAGGCGTTCGAATTTCTTCCGTACGTCTGGCACAAAATCATGGCTCCAAGTCAGTGTCTCTCCTGCGTTCACCATCTGACCTATAGAGGTAACCGAACCTCGGTTCACAGTCGTGGAACTGAGAGAGAGCACGATCTGATGCAAACCAGTCGTCTTCTGCAAAAATTCCATGTGCAGTGCTAGCTATGAAGTCGCATAGTCGTCGCTTGGATCGATTAGCACTCTGAACGACAAACATTAGCATCCAAATCGCCCTGTGTACCTCGTCACTGGAAAAGGTGTCGAGCTTGAGCACAAACGACCGCGTTCTGGAAGCCGACAGACCACATTCTCCGTCAACTACGATGAGTGAGTGAGTTATCTTGCTGTTGGGAGACGTACTTGAGCGACGCGAGCAGCTTGTGGTCGGGGTTCAGGGTCTTGTCGACGCAGAAGTCGAGGTACCGCTTCTGGAGCCCGTCGAAGACGAAGTCGGCGTTGGCCGCCGATGACGCCGACTGAGCCACGCCAGGCTTATTACCGCGCTTGCCCGCCTGTGCGGCACGCACTTGCAGCTTGCGCTTGTACTGCTCGATGGAGAACGGCATGCGTGGGTCGTGCAGGTGAGCTCGTCGATGGTGCAATGGGGTCGTCCGCGTCGTTTCAAGGTTCACTATGGGCCACTATTACGGTGGTCTGCAGTACTGGGTCTGGACCATTCCGGTGTCCCGAATATTACCCATTAGACAAGGGACGACATCTTTGGATCTTTTCGCAAGGATCATGATTGGATGAAAGTTCGCCAACGAGGGTTAATGATTGGCGGAAATTATGTCGACTCCCCTCTCTTCCGAGGTTGAACGCCGCGAGCTCCCCTTTTTGGATCGGGGAGGAAGGTCGGCATAAGCCAAGGACGACGGAAGCGAGCGAGACGAAGCGAGGACGATGAAGGAGGCGGCGGACATCACCGTGCAGTCCAAGGACCCCAAGGCGAAGGGCAAGGACGAGAAGAAGCCCGGCGGCCCCGCAGACGAGCCCGTGAAGGAAGAGGAGCTGGTGCGTGTGGCCTGGGGGAAGGCAGAACCAAAGAGAAGCACCACAGCAGACTGACCGGTTGGGTGTATGTGTATCTGTGATTTGGGGATGTAGTCGGAGGAGGACCGCAAGCTCAAGGAAGATTTGGACCTCGCAGTCACGCGCGTGTGCGATGCTGCTGAGGATGCGGGCGTCCGGACGCTTGCGCTCGAGGTCTTGCGCCGTGAGATCCGCACGTCGACGTCTTCCATGACCTCCGTGCCCAAGCCGCTCAAGTTCCTGCGCCCTTCGTACGCGCCGCTGAAGGACGCGTATGAGGTACGATCTTTTTCTGTGATGATGGCAATCGCCCCTGCGCTTTGGTGCTAATTGTACGTGTACCGTTCTCTGGGTTGGCGACCAAAGACGCTTCGCGCCGGTTCGAACAAGACGGATCTTGCTGATATCCTGGCCGTCCTCGCGATGACCATGGCGAAGGAAGGATCTCGCGAAAGCCTCAAGTACAAGCTGCTTGGTAACAGCACGGATCTCGGGTCGTGGGGCCACGAGTTTGTCCGCTCGCTCGCTGGTGAGGTCGGCGAAGAGTACACTGCGCGTGTGACAGCCGAGGGCGCCATTGACCCGGACGTCGCCGATCTGTTGGCCATCGTCGATGCCATCGTGCCCTTCCACATGCAGCACAACGCGGAGCCCGAGGCCATTGATATCCTCATTGAAGTGCAGCAGCTGAACAAGCTACTCGCCTCCAGTGACATCGATGAGAAGAACTACCAGCGCGTTTGTCTGTACCTACTTGCGTGCGCCGACTACATGTCGGATCCCGATGACCTCGCGAACTTGCTGAACACCGCGTTCCAGATCTACTTGCGTGTGCAGCAATACCCGGACGCACTGCGCGTCGCGTTGCGTCTCGGCAACGAAGAGTTTGTCGGCGAGGTGTTCCAGAAGTGCCCCGACGCGGTGGTCCGTAAGCAGCTCGGCTACATCTTAGGTCGCCAGCGATTCAACTTTGAGGATGAGAAGGACTCAACTGTCAACGACCTCATCGGAAACGTGGATCTCAACGACAAGTTCTTGGCGCTTGCGCGAGATCTTGACGTGATGGAGGCCAAGACGCCCGAGGATATTTACAAGTCGCACCTGTCGGAGACCGCAAGCTTTTCGCGCAGCCGCGATTCTGGTGCCCAACCCGCGGATTCGGCGCGCCACAACTTGGCTTCCACGTTTGTGAATGCGTTTGTGAACGCAGGCTACGGCTCAGACAAGCTGCTTACTCCTGAGAACAGCAACTGGCTGTACAAGAACAAGAAGCATGGCATGATGAGCGCTGCGGCGTCCCTCGGATTGGTTATGCTGTGGAATGTTGACGAGGGCTTCACGCAAATTGACAAGTACTTGTACTCGGACGACGAATACGTGAAGGCTGGTGCTATCCTCGGTGTTGGTGTTCTGAGTGCTGGTGTGCGCAACGAAGTCGACCCGGCTCTTGCGCTTCTTTCGGAGAACATTGACTCGGGCAACTGCTCGATCCGTTGTGCGTCGTGCCTTGGTCTTGGTATCGCGTACGCTGGCTCTGCTCGCGAAGACGTCTCGGAGCTGTTGATCCCCGTTGTCAGCCACGCTGACGACAACGCTGACATCCAGGAGGTGGCATATGCTGGTCTTGCTCTGGGTATGGTCGAAGTGGGCACGTGCGACGATGAAGCGGGAAGTGTTCTCATGCAACGACTAATGGAGAGCTCCGACACTGAGCTCGACTCGACTTGCAGTCGATTCTTGGCTTTGGGCTTGGGCTTGCTGTACCTCGGGTGAGACGAGATACTTCCACGAACTGTCTTCTGGGTAACATTGAATGACTAACATCTGATGTGCTGTTATGAAACCAGACGCCAGGAGCGCGTTGACGCTATGCTAGAGGCCGCGAAGACGATTGAGCATCGAATGTCGAAGTACCTGGTGACGACTCTCGAGACCTGTGCGTACGCTGGCTCGGGTAATGTCTTGAAGATCCAGCAGCTGCTTCGCTCATGCGCAGAGCATATCGAGGATCCCCTCGCCTCTCAGCACCAGAGCGTCGCCGTGATTGGTATCGCTCTGATTGCTATGGGAGAGAACGTGGGTAGCGAAATGGCCATGCGCTCATTCGACCACCTGCTTCAGTACGGCGAGCTTGGTGTGCGTCGAGCTGTCCCGCTCGCGCTGGCGCTACTCAGCATTTCAAACCCGGAGTACTCCCTGATCGACACGCTCTCACGTCTGACGCACGATGCTGACACGGGTGTCGCCCAGAGTGCTATTCTGGCACTTGGCTTGGTGTCTGCTGGTACCAACAACTCGCGAGTGGCCGGACTTCTCCGACAGCTTTCGGAGTTCTACAGCCGGGATGCGAACCCTCTCTTCGTCGTCCGTATCTCGCAGGGTCTGCTGCACATGGGCAAGGTGAGTCTCTTACGCGTGCAACGATACTTGAATGGTTCACAGCTCACCGACGTCATGTATTCCTTTTCTTCTTACTGCTGTAGGGATTGATGACGTTGCACCCGTACCACTCGGACCGGCTTATCCTCTCACGTGTCGGGATTGCGGGAATCTTGACTGTTCTGCACGCGGCGTTGGACATGGAGCGCACGATTTTGGACTCCTCGCACTATCTTCTGTTCACACTCGCTACGGCAATCCAGCCGCGTATGTTGATCACGGTGGATGAGGACCTTCAACCCCTGCCAGTGTCGGTTCGCGTCGGCCAGGCTGTACGTGCGCTTCATGTTGCGGCCCTGCACTGGGAGAAGATCCATGCTAACGCTTGTCTGTCTTCGTTTCGTTTAGGTTGACATTGTTGGCCAGGCGGGCCGTCCGAAGTCGATCACCGGCTTCCAGACGCACACAACGCCCGTGCTGCTGAATGTGAAGGACCGCGCCGAGCTCGCAACGGATGAGTATCTCCCGGTAACGAACGTGCTGGAGGGTGTTGTTATTCTCCGCAAGAACCCTGACTACCAGCCGGAGGCCTAGTTGGGCTCTCCTAGGATGCGTCGAGATCTAGAGTAAAGCGGAAAAAGGTGGTAAGAAGGAGACACAACGAAAGCAAAAGCGACCAAACACACAAACACAAAAAAAGAAACTCGCTGGGATTTGCCATTCGTGGGTTTTCCATCCATGCTGCCCTGGTATTTTTTTATTTATTTACGAGGTTCACCTACGTCAGTACCCCTTTCAGCCACGGTCATGTTCTGGAACAATGGTGTTCTTTATACCGTGTTTTGGTACTAACTGGCTCTGGCTCCGACGTGGCTCTTTTTGGGACCTCTTGCTTGATCGCTTCAGAGAGTCCAAGCGCGAAGAGAGCGAGAGAGCGAGAGGAGCTGACGCGACCCCATTTGCCCCATTTCCCCCCCCTCCCCACGCCACCCTAACGCGCCCGAGAGACGCTTGATCCTAACCAGCGCGTACAGCGAAATGTCCCAATACGGTACGTGGCGGCCTGACGCCCACAGTCCCCCCAAGATGATCTGACGAGATGGGACGACGTTGGTGGGTCCGTTTTGCTGTTGACCAGGCGGAGGATTCGGCGGTCCGCCCAACAGCGGCAACGGCAAGCAGCCGTTCCACGTGCACCAGCGTCAGCGCCCCGCGACGCACCACGCGATGCAGAACGCGCAGGCGTTCAACTACGGCGCGCCAGCGCCGGGGTCGAACGGCGGCGGACACTTCCGCGCGCAACCGGCGGCGCCGCGTCCGTTCCCGCAGCAGCAGCAGCAGCCGCAGCCGCACCAGTTCCACCAGCAGCAACATCAGCCGCACCAGCAGCAGCAGCAGTCGTTCCACCAGCCCATGAGCGCGCCGGCGCAGCAGTTCCAGCAGCCGCAGGCGTTCTTCCCGTCGCACGACTACCAGCAACCGGCGTCGCAGCCGGCGGCGCCGCAGCCCACGTCGTTTGGGTACTCGTCGGGAAACGCGTCTTCCTTCCAGCAACAGCCAAAGCCTGCGGCAAGCCCGCACCCGCCTTCGCATGGCCACCAGCAGCAGCAGGATGACTTTATCAACCAGTTGTCGTCGTACGTCCATTTCTCCGCTTTGGATGCTTGTCTGGACAGTGCCTAATATTGCTGTTCTGTGAACACCAGGAACCCGATGGCAGGCATCGCAATGAACACGGCGCAAAATTTTCTAGTGCAGCAATCGGCCAACTTCATGCCCGGCGCGTATGGTTTCCTGGGCAGCGTGAAGTACTATTTCACTGTGAACAACTCGTACGTCAAGAGCCGCCTCAAGGTACGCATGCTGACCAACTTCTATTCAGGCTAAAGGAGCCTAACCAACGGACTTGAACCGTTTATCAGATCCTGCTAATGCCGTTCTGGCATCGCAACTGGCGCCGCCTCGGCTCGGAATCGAACGAGGGCAAGACGGTGAGTCAGCCTATTTCTTCGCGAGAGATTCACGTTTGAGTGCGACTTGACCATTCTAACCTCTGTGATTCTCATAACAATAGCACCAGTACGCGCCGCCATCGCGTGACATTAACGCCCCGGACCTGTATCTTCCGCTGATGGGCTTTCTGACCTACATCCTCATCGTCGGGTACACCAAGGGCGCGTCGAACCAGTACGCCAAGCCTTCCTACCTGACTGCAAAGCGTTGTCGATGCTCACATCCTCGTTTGAATGTATGAAGGTTCAGTCCAGATGTGATTGGGAAGGATGCCAGCTACTGCTTGGTGATGCAGCTCGTGGAGATCGGCATCCTTGCGGCCTGTCTGTACCTCCTCAGCAGCTCGATCTCTTTCCTTGACCTGGTCTCCTTCTCCGGATACAAGTACATCCCGCTCGTGATCAACACGCTCGTCTACCAGATGTTGGGCTCCATCGCCTACTACGTCGCTCTGCTGTACACGGGCATCGCGCTATCGTACTTCACTGTAAGTGAATCTCCATGAGCCTTGGACAGCATTGTGCCTCGCGTCTGATGTTCTGTGGTGCCGTAGCTCAACTGCATGAAGGGCAGTGTTGCCGAACCAACAGCGGAGACGCGTGCGTTCCGGAACTACCTCCTGTTCGGGTGCGTTGGGACTCAAACGCTATCGAACACACTGGCGACCCATTCTTACCTAGTATCTTGTGGTTGTACATGACAGTGTCTCGTGCCTGCAACTTGTGTTGGTCTCATGGATCTCGTACACAACCTCCCCCCACGAGTAGTAGTTCCGAGCAACTTGACGGAGCCCGTTCTTGGACGGTATGGATGAGAGTTCTTCCTTCACACTAGCATTTCTCGCAGTGAATACATATCCTCAAGCCCGTCGACGCCGCTGGTGCTTGTTTGGCGATATACACTTCTTTGTGAGAAGGGCGGTGTTGAGAAACACCTTTTTCGGATCGCGATCCCGATCGACGTTTTTCCGGCCAACCAGCTGAACCGCGACCCACTATTATACACACTAAAACTACAATACAGGGCGAAGATGATACTGTACAACGGAGCTCGCCACATACAACATGTCGGCCCCCATTTGCAGATTCCACCCACCCCGAGTTGCGCGCAGCCTATGACCGCGCAGCTAGTTCACACAGGCCATGATGTCGTTGGCGTCAAACTGGAACGAGGGGAACGGCTTGCTCCGGTCTGGACTGGAGCTGCTGGGCGAGGATGCGTTCGCACCTTCGCTGACTTTCGTGGGGGTGGACGCCGTGGGGCGAGGTAAGATCTGCGGGGGCACGACACCACGGGACTGGGGGCCGTACTGGAAGACGCCTCGTCCGTTCGAGCTGGGATTGAGCTTCGGTTTTCCAAAGTCGTGAGGGTTTCCGTCGTACTCAAACTTGACGCCCGTCAGCCGCTCGTTTACACTGAACATGTCTTCCACACTGAAGCCTGCTTTCTTCGCGCCGAACGTTTCATCGTTGACGCCGTCGTACGACGTCGCTGTCTCAAATTCGGTACCGAAATGACCACGCCCTTTCCGGGCAACGGGCCGTGCATGCGGCGTCGAGATGGATCGCTCGGACGCGGACGGCGCGGCGCGCTTGTCCGTGTTGGTGATGACAGCTAGGGGCCGGTTCCGTGGGGCCGACGCGGCGCGGCCTTTGTTGGTATTCTGGCCCGAGGCATCGTTTGCGCCGTTGGCCTTGTTGCGCCCCGACTTGTCACGCGTGATCCATCGGCGTAACCGTGGCATGAACGGTAGCACGCACCACGTCTTCTTGGGCAACGCGTCAAACTCAAACCACTGGATCAGACTGATCTCCTTGCGCGTCTGCGGTGCAAACTTGAAGTCCTCGGGCACGCCCGAGGCGATGTACATGCGCATGCGCTGCTCATTCTGCACAAACTCGATAAAGACCTTGTCGGAGAGCGCGTCGCTGCCGACGTCGTAGCCACACTCTTCAAACACTTCGCGGCGCGCGCATTCGACGTCGGTCTCGCCCTGGTTGACTTTGCCGCGCGGGAAGCTCCAGGACGTGCCCTTCCAGTTGCGCACGAGCAGCAGCTTGGTGCGCTGCGCGTTGAGCAGGATGCAGCCGACGACCGGCACCTGGCTCTGGTAGACCTTGAAGTCCTGGAAGAGCTTGTCGCACTGGTGCGCGAGCGGGCGCAGCAGCGG
>JAMFLL010002325.1:0-10146 GCA_027475725.1 Pythium rhizo-oryzae | reverse complement strand
CAAGGTCTCGATCATGCTCCCGCACGACCCCACGGGCAAGCAGGGCCCGAAGCGCAACCTCGACGATGTCGTGACCATCCTCGAGCCCAAGGAGGAGGTCTACCGCCCGTACGTCGAGCCGACGCCGGTCGTCGTCGCCGAGCCCGTGTACCAGCAGACCGCTTAAGCGTTCCCACTCGCTCCCACAAAGAGGAAGTCCAGGAAGACCGCTTAAATGATTATTCTGTAACAGACTGCTTCTGTCGAATCCAACCCACCACTGTGCGTCCCTCTCTATCCCTTTTTTTTTTTTGCAGTTGTCCCATCAGAACGCTTTCTTCCTTCGCATTCGCTTCTCTCTCGACGAGCCAAGTGATAGAACCGCGCTGCGGCTACCGCGCCAGCTCTGGCAGCGACTGGAGCTCGCCCATGATGGAGTGATAGTACGCGCAAGTTGCGGTCGATCCCCGTCTATTCGAGAAAACTCCGCTCCAGCCAGCCATTCTGACAAGAGTGGCATCCATGGAGCCGACGGCGGTCTCGACGGCGATCAAGCGCGCGCTCTGCGGACGCTGCCAGCGACCGCCACGCGCCTGTTACTGCACCGCACTCCCTCCAACGGCGCTGCGCACGCGCCGCACGCGCGTCGTCGTACTCCAGCACGCGCGCGAGCAGCGCCAGCGCCAGGCCATCTCGTCCGTGCCCGTGCTTGCGCAGGTGCTCGCGGCGCCCTCGAGCGCGCTGGTGGTGCCGCTCGCAATGGAGCCCACGGCGCTCGACACGAGCGTCGCGGACGCGCTGTGCGAGACGCTGCGCGAGCAGCTCGACCGCGTGGTGCTCGCCGAGGCCGTCGAGCGTGTGTTTGTGTTGTTCCCACACGCAGAGGCCAAAACGCTTTGCCCCGAGCTCGCCATGGGACCCTCGACGCAGCAGTGTGTGGCCAGCCAGGAGGAGCACGAAGACGATCCGGACGAGAAGCCGACCGTGCTGGTGGTCGTGGACGGCACGTGGCCCGAGGCCAAGAAGATCGTGCACCACAGCCGCGCGTTCTGGGAGCGCGTCGCCCGCGAACTCCGCGCGCGCAGTCGCGTCTTCGAGTTCGTGTGCCTGGACGCGGAGGGCGAGGATGACAGTGACCGCGTCTCAGCGACGGTGGGGTCTCAGCAAGGCAGCATCTACGGGGAGCTCCGGAAAGAACCCATGGAAGGGTGTGTATCGACGCTCGAGGCCGTGGCGATGGCGCTGCGCGTGCTCGAGCCGGCTCCACAAGAAGTGTGTGACGCCTTGCTCAACGCTTTCCGCGCGATGGTCGTGATCCAGAGCGGCTTCCAGCAGCGAGGCAAGGCCGCGCAGCAGGCCCGCCACGGCGGCACGCCCAAACCCATGGGCGGCCTCTCGAGGCCTCTGTCGACTGGCGAGCAGAACGAGGTGGTCAAGCCGCCCCGTGAGGCTTCGCGCGGTGTCGTCAAGCGCTACGTGTTCTACACAACCCACACCGACTTCCGCAAGCGCCAGCGGCTCGTCATGGAGGTGAGGCCGCGCTGACGCTTGCATCCTGGTGAAGTTAATAGTGAGGACTGATGTGAAACTGTGTTGGGGAATGAGCAGGGAGACGTCCGCGAGTGCACGCGAGACGACGCCATCGCGCTGTGCAGCGAGATGAACCGCTCGCGCGCGCGCGGGCATCGCGTGAGTGCGCTGCCGGAGGACGCGTTTCGGCGTCAGCAGCAAGAGCACGACCGCGAAGAGTGAGTGTACATGAAGGACAGCGGACGATAAATGGAGCATTTTATTCTACGGGATGTCTTGAAGGAGAGAATGGGGGTGGGGAAAGGCAGACAGCGAAGAGTGTGTTGCGTGGGTGGGATGGGAGTCGGTCTAGAAACAAAATGAATGTTCGCACGGGCGGCCGTCGCGTAAGGATAGCGGGTCCATTGGGGCCAGATGCGGTCCTTTTAGTTGGAAGCCTCGACGTCGTCGCCCTCCTTGAGCTTGATGTATCGCGGGACACCGAGCGTGCCGTCGGCGTTGGGCCAGAGCCACTGCTTCCAGTTCTCGCGCAGCCGGATCTTCTCGTTCTCCTCGTCGAGCTCGAGAGTGGTCGAGTTCTTGACAGCCTCGAGCAGCGACGGGTAGTCCTGGTGCACGGCGAAGACGGCCTGGAAGCTGCCGACGAACGCGAGCGGCACGTAGCCGTCCACGTCCATATGCTGGCGCAGGAACATATCGCGCACAAGGTTGCCCGGCGAGAAGTAGAACTCACTGAAGCCACAAGCACAAGATAGACATGATGGTGAGTAAATACTGCAAGAGGTGATGATCGAATAGCGGTACGTTGACGCACATCTGTCCCTTGGCCCACTCGGCCGTGAGCTTGGGGTCCGTGTTGGGCACGTAGACGCCGTTGATGTAGGTGCCGTTGCTGTCCTGCTGGGGCGCGTAGCGGCGCGGGCCGCGTCCACCACCGCGTCCACCACCGAAACGGCCACCACGGCCGCGGCCGCGCGTCGAGCGCGGGCGGTAGTCGCTGCTGCTGCTGTCCTCGCTCGGCTTGTCCGAAGCGACCTCGCCGTCGAGCGGGAACTGCGACCAGTTCAGCTTGCCTGTACGATACATACCACGTCCTGTTAGTTTACGGCTGCTCGGTCCGCGTGCGCCAGCTCGCCCTCGTCCACGCGAGACGCCGCCACGTTGCTCGACGCGGAGGCAGCAAAGCAGAGACGAGCAGTGTTCCTGACCGTTGCTGGCGGGCGACGAGAGAGCTTGCCACGCACCCTTAGGCTTGGTCGTCGAGGTCGGGGCCGCGGCCGAGGCCGCCGAGCGGGGGGCCTGCTGCTGCTGCTGCTTGGAGCCGTCGACCTCCTCGGCCTCGACGAGGCGGTACTTGACGCCGCCCTCGCTGGGCACGGCGGCGGCGCTGGCGTCGTTGGCGTGGACCCCCATGGCTGTTGGTTCGGAGACGGAAGAGCGAGAGAAGAGCGATTGCGCGCCAACCAAAACGAGTACGCGCGACGGAAAAGCACGCGCGCCGAGCGAGAGATGGCAGGCGGGAGAAGGCGAGGCCAAAGCGCCGGAGGCAAGAGACGGTCGGACGGACGGCCGCAGGTCACCGCGAAGAGCGAAGGGCAGGCAAATGGCTGCGCCGCGTTGGCCACCATTAGCTGTCAGCCAATCAAGAGCTACAAACTTTGTAAATGCATACCCTGCGCAAAGCAGGTCTGTCGTTTCAAGGGTTCAAAAGCCTTTGGAAATGAATGCGTGTGGTCCACATAGTGGTAGTATCCGTATTTACGGTTATGGTACAAACCATTGGCGTGATTTACGGAAGGAGCGGTGCAGGTGTTGATGCTGGTGCGTGATTCGTCTGGGGTTGTGGGGGAGCGTTTCGTGGGTCGCTTTTTTGGGTGCGCAGAGACGAGCCGCGCGATGGTCTTCCCAGCGATTATGCGGTTGCGTGTCCGTCAGGCGACACCAGATCTCGCTGGAAACGAAATGGAACGGGGAGGGGGATACGACGATGGGTCTATGGCTTGATAGAACCGTAACCCACCCAGCAGAACGGAGCGCTCGGCTGTGGGTTCCCTCGAGCTCCCCCGATCCGTGAGGCCATGCGCTAAACGCCAGCAATAGGCGTCTAAACCGGCCGACAAGGATCGTGTTTTTCGCTTTCTCCACGCGAACCAGCGGATAGACGCCCCCCGCGCGGATCTTTGTTTTTCAATCACACAGAATCACCTGGTGAACACTCACCACGGCGCCGTCTGGCTTGATTTTAGTTTGTAACTACTGGTTACGAACTCCACCTGGCATCATTCTTTCATTTTACGGACTGGTGTCCAGTGAAATAATATAATATAGACACCATAAAGGATACCTATTGCCGAAACAGCCATGATTGTGCCAGATCGTGTTTCGTCGGAGCACGCAGACAGGCCAGCGCTGTCAAAGAAATCGGGATCTGTGCCCGCCTCTGATGGAAGTTCCGCAGCCCCGCGGCGCTGGTGCCTGGTCCTGCGCGCGAGCATGCCACTCTCCCCTGCGTGGGAGCGTTTAGTATGGGCGTTTGTATGGCGTAGCGCGCTCCTCCTCCTCCTCCTGCGGTTCGATTCGACCCGACGCCGCGACGACGACGACTGAGGTGGCCGCCACCGCTTCAGTCGCCAAGATTCCAACGCTGCGAGACACGATGGCCGAGCCCACGGCCGCCAAGACGACGCTGTCGATGGACGACGGCGCGGTCACGACGGCGTACGCCGGCAACGACGCGATCCAGTACACGGACGGCAAGGCGCTGATGCGCCGCGGCGCCGACGCGCTTCACGACGACGTGTCCACCAAGATGGAGGCGTCCATGGGCCGCGCGCTGCCGCAGATGGAGGTGCGCTTCAAGAACCTCTCGATCTCGGCCGAGGTGATCGTCTCGAACGAGAAGAACGAGGAGGTGCTCCCGACGCTCACGAACGTCGTGCTCGAGAGCTTCAGCGGCATGTCGGCCAAGAAGCACAAGGTCACCAAGCACATCCTCAAGAACGTCAACGGCGTGTTCAAGCCCGGCACGATGACGCTCGTGCTGGGCCAGCCGGGCTCGGGCAAGTCGTCGCTGATGAAGATTCTGAGCGGCCGCTTCCCGCTCGGTAAGAACTGCACGCTCGAGGGCGAGATCCTGTACAACGGCGCCGACCGCCACAAGGTCAAGCGCACGCTGCCACAGTTTGTGTCGTACGTGACGCAGCGCGACTACCACTTTCCGGCGCTGAGCGTCAAGGAGACGCTCGAGTTTGCGCACGAGTGCTGCGGCGGTGAGCTGTCCAAGCACGCGGCCGACCAGTTCACGAACGGCACGCCGGAGCAGAACCGCGAGGCCCTTGAGGCTGCGCAGGCCTGGGTCAAGCACTACCCGGAAGTCATCATCCAGCAGCTCGGTCTCGAGATCTGCCAGGACACGGTCGTCGGCGACAACATGCTCCGCGGCGTCTCGGGTGGTGAGCGCAAGCGTGTGACGACCGGTGAGATGCAGTTTGGCAACAAGGTGGTCACGTTCATGGACGAGATCAGCACGGGTCTCGACAGTGCCGCGGCATTCGACATCATCAAGACGCAGCGCAGCCTCGCCGAGAAGCTCCGCAAGACCGTGGTCATCGCGCTGCTCCAGCCGTCGCCCGAGATCTTCGCGCTCTTCGACTACGTGATGATCCTGAATGAGGGCCATGTGATCTATCACGGCCCCCAGGAGCAGGCGCTCGACTACTTCCAGGACCTCGGCTTCATTTGCCCGCCCAAGCGTGACGTCGCCGACTACCTTATGGATATTGGCACGCACCAGCAGCACCAGTACGAGACCGGCCGCGCCGAGGGCGCCACGTACCCGCGCAAGGCCAGCGAGTTTGCCGAGATCTACGAGCGCTCGACGATCCACGAGGAGATGCTCCGGGACCTCCATGCGCCCACGGACGCGCAGCTCATCAAGGACCGCGAGGACTTTTTCAGTAACGTGCCTGAGTTCCACCAGTCATTTTGGGAGAGCACGATGACGCTCACACGCCGCCAGCTCAAGATCACGGCGCGCAACACGCCGTTCATCGCCAGTCGCGCCATCATGATCACGGTCATGGGCCTGATCAACGGCACCGTGTTCTGGCAGTTTGACCCGAAGGACGTGCAGGTCGTGATGGGCGTGCTCTTCCAGACCGTGCTCTTCCTCGCGTTCAGCCAGTTCTCGCAGGTGCCCACGTTCTTCGCGGCGCGTGACATCTTCTACAAGCAGCGCGGCTCCAACTTTTACCGCACGTCGTCGTATGTGCTGGCGTTCTCGGTATGCCAGATGCCGCTCGCGATCATCGAGTCGCTCGCATTCGGCTCGATGATGTACTGGATGTGCGGCTTCGTGACCTCATTCGTGCCATTCCTGATCTTCGAGATTATCTTGCTGCTCACGATGCTTGCGTTCACGGCCTTCTTCTTCTGCATCACCTGCGTCGCGCCCAACCTCAATGTTGCGCAGCCCATTTCGATGGTCGTGATCACGTTCATCATCCTCTACGGTGGCTTCGTGATCAGTGAGCCGCAGATGCCCGACTACTTCGTGTGGATCTACTGGATCGACCCGATCTCGTGGGCTATCCGCGCGCTCGCGATCAACGAGTACAGCAACAGCGAGTTCATGGTCGACACGTATGACGGCATCAACTACTTGGAGAATTACGGCAAGCAGATGGGCAAGTACTCGCTCGAGTTGGTCGGCTTCGGCTCGGACAAAAAGTGGCTCGGGTTTGCATTCGTCTACATCGTCGCGATGTACTGCTTCTTCATGGTGCTCTCGTACTTTGCGCTTGAGTACAAGCGCTACGAGGCGCCTGAGAACTCGGGCCTCGCCAAGGTCGAAGACGATGGCAAGACGGAGTCGAAGAGCACAAGCCCTAACTCGAGCACCGGCTCGGAGTACGCGCTGGTGGAGACGCCGCGCACGGACTCGAAGGGCGAGATTATCATGGAGGTCAAGGCGTCCACGACTCCGCGCAAGTCAACCCCGGTCACGCTCGCATTCAAGGACCTGTGGTACACGGTGCCGAACCCCCAGAACCCCAAGGAAGGACTCGACCTGCTCAAGGGTATCAGCGGCTACGCCACGCCCGGGACGATCACGGCTCTGATGGGCAGTTCTGGTGCTGGCAAGACGACGTTGATGGACGTGATCGCTGGTCGCAAGACGGGTGGTAAGATCCAGGGTCAGATCCTCTTGAACGGTTACCCTGCGACGCCGCTGGCGATCCAGCGTAGCACGGGCTACTGTGAGCAGATGGATATCCACTCGGAGGCGTCGACGTTCCGCGAGGCGCTGACGTTTAGCGCCTTCTTGCGCCAAGACCAGGATGTCCCAGATAGCGAGAAGTATGAGTCGGTGGAGGAGTGCTTGGACCTGCTGGACCTGCGTCCGATCGCCGACAAGATCATCCGTGGCAGCTCGGTGGAGCAGATGAAGCGTCTGACGATCGGTGTGGAGTTGGCGGCGCAGCCGAGCGTGCTGTTCCTTGACGAGCCGACGAGTGGATTGGACGCACGATCGGCGAAGATGATCATGGACAGCGTGCGTAAGGTGGCGAACACTGGCCGCACGGTTGTGTGCACGATCCACCAGCCGTCAGCGGAGGTCTTCCACGTCTTCGACAGCCTGTTGCTCCTCAAGCGTGGTGGCCACACGGTGTACTTCGGTGACCTTGGCAAGAATGCGTGCGAGCTTGTCGACTACATGCAGTCGATCGAAGGTGTCACGCCGCTGGAGCAAGGCTACAACCCTGCTACGTGGATGCTGGAGGTCATTGGTGCCGGCGTCGGCAACACCTCGGGCGACGACAAGGACTTTGTGGAGATTTTTAACAACAGCGCGAAGAGGGCGTTGATGGACGAGAACCTGGACCGCGACGGTGTGATGCGCCCGGCGCCAGGTGTCCCGCCGCTCGAGTTCAGCAGCAAGCGGGCGGCGTCGAACGCCACCCAGGCCAAGTTCTTGATCATGCGCTTCATGGACCTGTACTGGCGTACGGCCTCGTACAACCTGACGCGTATCGGTGTGAACGTCTTCCTGGGCTTGGTCTTCGGCTTGTCGTTCTCGAGCGTGGACTACACGACGTACCAGGGCATCAATGGCGGTATTGGTATGATCTTCATGACCACGCTGTTTGTCGGCATGATCTCATTCAACGGCGTCATCCCCATGATCGGCGAAGAGCGTGGTGCGTTCTACCGCGAGCGTGCGAGCCAGACGTACAACGCCCTGTGGTACTTCGTCGGTGGCACGGTCGCTGAGATCCCGTACGTGTTTGGCAGCACGCTGCTGTTCACGGCAGTGATCTTCCCACTGGTGGGCTTCAGTGGCGTGCAGGAATACTTCATGTACTGGATGCACACGGCACTGCTCGTGCTCATGATGACGTACGCCGGCATGTTCCTCGCGTATGCGCTCCCGTCGGTCGAGGTCGCGACGATCATCGGCGTGCTCTTCAACTCGATTTTCTTCCTGTTCATGGGCTTCAACCCGCCGGCGGCCGCTATCCCGTCGGCCTACAAATGGCTCTACCAGATCACGCCGCAGCGGTACACGCTCGAGGCGCTCGCGTCCATTGTGTTCGGCAACTGCCCGAGCGACAACACGGACGCGACCCGCGTGGCGTGTGTGGTCATGCCCAACCCGCCGCCGACCGTGCCGAGTGGGCTCACGATCGCGCAGTACGTGGAGCAGGTCTTCGGCATGAGCTACTCGCACGTCTGGCGCGACTTCTTCATCATCCTCGCGTGTACGATCGTGTTCAACTTGCTCGCGCTCGTCTCGCTGCGCTTCATCAACCATCAGAAGAGATAGACGCCTCTACGGACGCCGTCGAGCTTGATGCGTTCGTTCCTCTCCACTTTAGATGGAGCCTCGTCCGCTTGCCATGGCATGGCACGCGAGATGGGGCCCGTAGTTTTGCATGGATCGCCACATACACATACACGTTTCCCCCAAACGGTGGTTTCCTTGTGGTTTGTAGCGAGTGGCTGGTGCATATGCGTGGCGAGGAGCACGATGTGCGTGGCCGACAAAGATTATGCGAGACCGTGGCAAAATGCGCCGGCGTGATCATGCATGGTCAGATGGGGAAGCCGAGGGGTAAACACCATCTATTCGGGTAATTTCAGCTGGAATATCCTCGAAACGCGTCTAGTTTCGAAGGTTTCGGCGACTGTAGCCATGATTCGTCGTGCTCTGCTTGCTCCCAGTCACCGCGATCATGGCGTTTCAAGATCCAGCAATCACTGTCGCGAGCGAATGTTTGCTGTGGAATGAACAAGAGCTGCGCGTAAAAGCTGACTGTCCCAGCGAAAGCCAGCGAAGCCCGCTGGTGTTCCCTTTATTACCGGGGAAGGATCCAGTCTGGGTCTCGTCGAGACCCAGACTGGATCCTTCGAGACTCTCGTTGGTCTCGAGAGATCCAGCCTCTCAAACTCCCAATCTGCCAGTAGTAGGTAAGCCATCTCGTACACGAAAAGTCAAATTTCATGATAGAAAAACATGAAAATATGTTCGTATTTTGTGTACGGTACTAACAACGAAATTCCTTAAAAAATACCACCAAACGTAAAAAACATGCCCGTAAAATAGTTCTTTCGCTTCCTCGTTCTCGGAGGCACGCAAGAACAAATAGTTCGACCCTCGCGCGGGATGCTCACACACCAGAGTAAAAGAACACGATTTCGCCATCAGATAGCACTCGTATCCAACTGAGCGGACGCCCAACAGTGGGGCGTTGGGCGGTTGAGGGGAATCTCGCTTGACTCAGGCCTCGCCCGGCGCAAACAGCACGCGAAAGTGGAGCTTTTGCGTCATCGCCACGGCCTGGCGCTTACGCCGCGCGTAACCGATCTAACCATGAGTGATTGTCACTCCGGCCCCCCGATTACCTTTTCGCTGCCAGGGCTAATCTCCGCTGCCGCTGTGTCACCATGTCGCAGCGTGGCCGCTTTCTTACCCTTACCATCCTAGTCGGCACAGAACCCATTTCCTTCAATTGTGTATACCCTGAATGACGTATTTACGCTAAATAGACATCTGATTGCCCCGTGGCGTGATTCGTCTCGCCGTTTCCGCACTCATCCGTGCGTCAGATGGCGGCAACGTCCCATGGCAACCTCCGCGCCAGCGATTGAGTGCGGGTGAGTGGCTGTGTGCTGTGACGCGTGATGACGCCGTCTCGGGCGCGGCGAATCACTCGGCGCGGCTGTTTTTTCACTGGCCGCTGGCCGGCGAATCCGACGGAACCGCATGGATGTTTCCGCGCAAGTGAGTTACGGAGTGTTGATTAGCTCATCGGCTCGCCCCACGGCGTTTGGCGTGGCGTCTTGCCTCACGGGGCCCATAAGTCGGGCGAACGACCGCCACGCCGCCGGCGCCGTCGCACTGAGCGCATTCTCCGATTTGCTTCGCTGCGAGCAACTACAGTTTTCACCACAACAGCGCAGCGCATCGAGACACCGATCCCGACGACAATGGCGGACGATCTCGACACGCCCATGCTCGTAGCGGCGCCGTACGAGGGCCACCCGAACCTCGAGTACTCGAGCGGCAAGGCGCTGATGAAGCACGGCCCGGACGCGCTCCACGACCACATCTCGACCAAGATGCAGGCCGGCCTC
>JAMFLL010002323.1:0-10162 GCA_027475725.1 Pythium rhizo-oryzae | reverse complement strand
CAGCTTGTAGTCGACATGCCGGCGCCGTGGCAACCGATTTCCATGGATCTGGTCAACGTGTTTGTGTATGGCATTTTGGGCTGGCACGATGATGTCGGCCCCGCTGCTGCCGCCGCTGCCCGGGCCCGTCAAGACGTTGCCGCAGCTCACAGTTAACAGTAGTTGACGCATCCGCACCAAACGTCAAGTTTGGCAGCCGCCTACTTGATGACGACGAGTGTTCTCCCGACGGGAGCGCTTTCCCTTTCGATCAGAAAATACACGTCCTGCTTGACCTGCACTTGCCTTTGTCCGCTTCATCACACATGAAACGTCTCGCTGAGCCAGCGGAAGCACTGGCCGTTCCCACTGACGGTCGGACTTCCCAACAAGCGGTCGAATCTGGCGCCACCCACACACGTCACGGCGGTCTCGGCTCCCGCTCGAGACGGGACGGTTGGCTTGTTCGTGGGTGTGATCTGTCAGCACAACCAGCAGGCTGCTCCACGGAATCGACGAGCATGTCCTCGCCTTGGAACGCGGCTCTTCCAGTGACCTGCGACGCGGAGCCGCTCGTCCTGGTCTTGAGTGGCGCGCCGAGCGTTCCGCGTGCTCACGCTCGTCCTGGTCTTCCACGTGCGTCGGGCCGAGCGGCGGTGGTGCTCTGGAAAGCGAGAGATGCGCCGCCATCGCGTCTTCTTCAAGTGACCGTCTCGATCTTCCCACGCCCGTGCTGCACCAGCGTCGGTTTTCTGCGCAAGCAACCACGCGCACGTGTCTTTTGAACGGCAGCGGCGTGGGCACAGCGATGATCGGGAAGATGCGCCGCACGCGCGCCGGTCGTTCGCGTCCAGACAGCTACAGAAGCGAGAAGCGAGCTGCGGCCTTCGGAACTGACGGGACGCTACAGAGCACCACGAGAAACGGGACCGGTACACGCGGCACGGCGCCGGTGTGGCGCACACGATGGGGCACCTTGGAGCGGCGTCGCATGCACCGCGGGGCCGCACTGGCGCCGCGCACGACGGCCATCGCACCGGGCGGTGGCGGCCATCTCGTGTGGTGCGGGGGTCGCGTGGGATGGAGGAATGGAAGAGCTGCATACCATCTATACAACTAAAAGCGCAAAAAGTTGCATGCCATCCATCCCTCTATACTAAATGCAAGGTATTGTTCGCCTAAAAACGTTATTGGACGGGGTGTACGGACTGCTGCACGTTTCGTGCAAAAACCGAAGGGCTGGCGGATGGCTACATAATTTGTGTGACGACCAGGGCAACGACAACTGTACCAACCCATCGTATCTGTAGAAAGTAGGCTACCTTAGGTAGCTGGGAGTAAGCTTGACACCCGTCCACGCATGGAGGCGATATGTGGTGAGCAAATTTATTTTGTGCTCTTGAGCCGTGCAAATTCGTGCGCCGGCAGTGCTGAAAGCACTGGAGCCACCGCAATTGCACCAAAGCACGAAAGACACGAGGTAGCTACATGGATCGCTATACACTCGCAGCTATCTGGGCGATACTGGCAACTTCGACTACGATAGGTTGCTCCGCGAGTACCCCTCCGGCGACGACGCATTTACGTGCGCCCACATCTTCGAGCTGGTGCTCGATAAGCGGCACGATCACACTGGCGTTCCACGACGACGGCACAATCGAGCCAATCGCGACCAGTGAAATCCGGCCCGTCAAAGCCACGCTCGGGGCGCACAGGATGCTGTGCGAGGACGCCTAAATGTTTGATCCAGCCGGTGCGCTGGCGTGACCGGCCACGGACACGGTCATCCGGGCGGATGTGCTGAGCGGGCTTAGCGAACTGGCGCGAATAGTGTGCGTACAGTGCCGCGCTACGCCGCCGCGAACATCAACGACGACGTGCGCTCAGGCCAGTTGAGCGTGCCAGTCTGACAATATTGATTCGGCAGATACTGTCAGTTTAAACGTACAAAAGCTCTGCTGAGAGGGCAACGCAGCAGCATCAGAAGCTCCAAGTTGGTCAAGCGGGAGACATCAATGCATCGACCTAGCCCTCGCTGTTGTCGTGGAGCGCGCCGCCACGCGCCACGAAGCCGATATCTCTCGCATCATGTCGTTCGGCAACGCCGACATCGAAGGCGCCTTGGTCAACCAGCAGTCGACGTGCTGCGCCATGGCTTCCGGACCACTTTGACGTCGACAAGCTGATTCCGCAGCTCATCGCGGTGCGCGCGCCGTCCGATCACGCGTTGCTGGAGGTCGATATGCCAGCACGACCGATCCAGGTGGATCTCGTCCCGGTGTTTGTCGCCGCAATGCGCGGATGGAACCAAGACGTGGGCCCTGCCGCTCGGCTCCGTCGGGAGCTCGCGGCCGCGCGTGAGTCGTAAGAAGTCCACCGTAAATGCCGATGACGATGCAACTTTTTCGTTTTGGCCTCAGCTATTCTTCGTCCAAGTAAGTGCGCCGGTCCCGTTGTCGGCTATATTCTTCTTAACAACGGCCTTTGACCACCAGGCATTCGAGTTCAGTCTGTCAAAACACTTCAATGGGATATCTGTGAAGTAATAGATCGTTGCGTGTTTTAATCAGGCCGTGCGACTGTCTCCTCTGCTGTTCCTTGTTGTCGCGTGAGTTGTTCAAAGCACTAGACCGCCGTCGCGAGAAGCCATAACACGCCGACGGTACTCCGCGGCGGCAGCAGCAGCGGGACCCTCGTCATCGTTCCAACCATGCATGGCCTCGACAAACACGCCGACCAGATCAATCGGAATGGTTTTCCACGGCACCGGCATATCGACCTCGAGCAGCGCGTGGTTTGGCTCGTCTTGGATCGCGTCCAGCTGCGACACTAAGTCATCCACGTCGATGTGGTGCGGAAGCCACGGTGCTGCCGTCCCAACGTCCGCTGGAATCGAAAGTGGCTCCAGAGCCGGGTGTACGAAGCTGTCAAGCACGACGGGGTCCACGTCTGCATTCCCAAACGACCGTAGCTGCATGAGTTCAACTCGATGGTTCCCAGTCGCGGCACGACGAATGACGATGGCGAGCGCAGGGACGCACAACCGACATCCGTCCAACGCAGGTTTGTGGGGCGAATAAAACTTGAAGAACACGACGCGCTCGACCGTGGGCATCTGCACGAGGTACTCAACGCCAGTGTCGACGATCTCGGACATGACTCGGTTATGGACTTCGACCTCGAAGAGTGCAAACACGACCCTGCGCTGGTTCGTTTGACGCGATCGAAAGTAGAGCTGCACGCCGGGCGTCACCAACGAGCCGTCGAGAAACCAGACGCTCGTTTCTGCGCCAGCTTTCACTCCATTGGCGTCTGCGTAGTGTTTGAGCTGGTCCGACACTCGTTGACGCGCGCACGAGTACAGTGAAGTTCTCAACTTGGTGATCACGAGCGTTCCTGATCCTGCGCGGTTGACTCGCATAGGCATGGCGCTGCTGCGCGTCGCGACGCTCACGCAGGCGACGCTGGCCGAGACGCCGCCGCGGTTCGGGGCCCCGCTGCCGTGGACGTCGGCGACGCGCGCGGCGCTGGACGAACTCGGGCCCGCGGACGTTGTGTGGATCCGCGTGGGCGTGACAGACGCGATGCCCGAGAGAGCACGAGCCTGCACGCGGCGCCTGAAGTCCGTCTTGGTGCGTACGTGTACTTCTCTTCCCTCAGCTCTCGCAACCGGTATACTCATACATTGCGTGCTGCGGGTAGGAGCCGTTCCGGATGCGCGCGCCTGGGCGTATCCGCGCGAACGAGTTGGACCCCGAAAAGCTGCGCGAGCTGCCGAGGGCGCTGGCCAGTCACTACACCAAGCGCGCGTGTGCCGACGGTGAGTATGAGAGCAGCGCGCTCTCCGCGTCCAAGCGCCACCGCCCGACCGCCGCGCGGACGTGTGGGGGAGCCATCACCGGCGGAAGGAGGTGCCGTGGAGAGACTGTCGGCCACTGTGGCGGCCGCGGATCCAGCCCAGTCGACCGATCCACCGGGAGCCGGGGCCCCGCCAGAGACAGGAATTCCCTCCATCCCCACTGGTCGCGCTTCCAGTGGCGCAGTGGATGAAGATCGAGGTGGCAGCGTGGAGGCCCTGACACGCGAGCAACCCGCACCCGAGGCGCCAGCGGTGGCTAGTGTCCAGCTTGATGGCGGCGACGGCGAAACCACCGAGACAGACGTCGGCGAGGCGAAGGCAGAGTCGGACTCAGATTCGGAAGTGGTATACGTCGGCAGCAAACCTGGTCCTTCTCCTTCTCGTCCTCCGCCCCCGCCGTCCGCACCCAAGCCGCCCGTGTTGAGTGCCCAGGAGCTCCTCGCCCGCAGAGCCCGCACGGACAAGCTTCTCCCACTGTGGAAGCTGTTGAACCAGTGGGCCAAGCAGGCCAAAAAGCTGGACGAGTGCGGCGATGTCGCCAAGTGATGGTTCCCGCAACTCGAGGTGGTCCACGCGGACCTGAAGGCACTGGCATCCCGAGCCATCACCGGTCAAGCGCCTACGCGCACGCAGCTAGCGCAGCGGCAGCAGGAGGTTGAGCGCGTGTACGCCGCCTGCGTCCACGCGCCGCGGCGCGGCACGCTCACGCACCGCGTCGTGGCGATCGCACGTGTCGCGCGCCGAGCCCTCGAGGTCGCGATTGAGCTTATCTGCGGCCACGAAACCACCAAGCGACAGCCGCCCACACGGATCGGTGCAGACAGCGTAGTCTAATGGGTACCCGCCACCTGGGTCTCACGGGGCGATGCGTTGGAGATTCTGCGAGAGGCGCCGTGCAGTAGCTTTCTGGGAGGAGTGGGGCTTGTTTATGTGCGATCAGAGAGAACGCGATAGCGACCGATGCCACTGGCGGGTTGGCTCATCGAGCACGTGTTGCCGCGGGCAGCCTGAGCAAAAGGACTTGCAGTAGGCACTGAAATATCGCTCATGTGTGAGGAATGCTCCTTGGTAAAGCCTGGTGTCCAGCTCTGGCTCACGCCACTTCACTTGACCGCAACGCTCGTGCTTGTGGAAATCGATACCCTCCACCTTGGCATGTCTGAGCCGATTGCGACCGTATGGCATCACCTTGCACACATCACCACTGTCGAACGCGTCGTCTTTTTCACTCTTTTCCTGCCGCGTGAGGCGGGGTTCGGTCGTGATCGCCGGTTGTTGGTGCCTGCGCTTGCCGTCGTCTCTAGTAGCGTGGTCGTGGGAGGCGACAACTTCGGGTCGGCCAGATCGTGTTGTTTGGGAATGCCGTGTCGAAGATCGCGTCTTCAACGACTACTTGACACTGTCAAGTAGTCGTTGAAGTCAAGTTGACAGAGAGTATCGAGCCAACGAGCATGCAGCGCCGTGGCTTCCTAGTCACCTCGGTCGGCAATTCGGATCAGCAGCTTTACGACGTCGACGCGCAACCGGACCGCGCGCTGCTTGAGGTGGACATGCCGTCCGCGTATGCCGCGATTCGATTGACCTGGTGGAGGTGTTTGTCGCGGGCATTCGTGGGTTGGGTGGACACAGGAGCAGCACCGCCGGTGCGGCTGCAGCCGGGGGCGGTGGTCCTTCTGCTGTGCAATGCGCTCATGAGGTCGTGTGCGCTGAGCGATAGTGAGACTGCTTGATTTCGTCCGCCGAGCTAGTCGAACACCAAATCTACATGCAACAACAGCAAACTTTACTTCCACGTGAGTAACTTGCATCAGTTTTCGTGCCTAGAGTCCGACTTGTTGTTCCACGCGCCTTAGACACCACGAGTCTGCTGCCAGAATGGGCATCTCGATCGATTTTTTGCTTCACTTGGACTGGAGACATCTGGACAACTCAGTTGACTCACTCGATGCATCCGCGGAGGAAAAGCATCACTCAACAAAATGCAGCCGGGCGCAAATCAAACACAGCAGTGATTTTTAGTTTCAAAGTTCAACGACTACGTACGGCTCGCGCGGGGGCAGCGGCGGCGGGATGGGGTCTCGTGCTTCTTGTGCTCACAAATCCATCATCTCCTCATCGTTGTTCGAGAACCCACTCGCGCCACCACCGACAGTGCCGGGCCCGGCCGCTGATCCTGTCGCCCCCACACTTGCCACCAAGCCACTTGACGTAGCTGCTGGTTCAAATGCCTCGTGCTTTGACGTTGGCGCGCCTCCAACGTTGAGCACGAGCCACATGGGCTCACCGATCGGCCCCTGCGACGACACGAGGCGCCAACTGCCAGAGCACGGACCGGCGTTCGGCGGTGTGCGTACCTGGACCGCCAAGTCTATCCGCGCGCCGGGCGCCACTGCCGCAACGGGTACCTGTAGTGGCCCCTCCAGGCTGTCGCCCTGCGCAAACACGAGGTGCGTGTCGCTCGGCCAGGGCGTCGAGCCCGAGTTCACAAAGCTCCATTGCTGCTCAGACACAACAGACAGCATTCGGTTAGAGCCGTACATTTCCAAGCGTTCTACGACGCGCAATAAGGATGAACGTACCATGTCGACGGCCGTGCTGGGCGGCACGAGCGTGTTCTGTGCTGCCGAGAGGTCGGTCACAAACTGCGCGTCGTAGGCCGTCGGCGTCGCCCCGTGGTGGTGGTGGTGGTGGTTGCTGCCTATATCCTCGTCGTCGTCGTCGTCCATCGCGAGGTCCTCGCCGTCCTGTTGCTGCTGCTGCTGGCGCTGCTGCTGCTGCTGGTGGAACAGCGCCGGCTCCATGGTCGCGAGGTAGTTGTTCACGGCCGTCTCGACGTTCCAGTTGGAGGACTCGAGGAAGAACGTGGCCGTGTGCGTGTCCAGCTCCAGCAGGTGCGCGAACTGGTCCACGAGCTCGTCGTGGTCCGCCGTCGTGATGCTCTGGAACATCATCATGAGGTCGTCCGCCATCGTCGCTCGCTACAGAACGCAAAGCGTCAAAAACTGTCGTATGGAGTTTCCCTTGCTTCAACCGGCGACCGCGCGGGCTGTAGGGCGCGTGGAGAAGCGATTCCGGCACGAGCGGCACCACACGGACACGGCGCACACAGTGACGTACCTGTGTGTGTCTATCGGCGCCGCGGGGCGGAGGTGGAAGCGCGCGGAAGGTGCGTGCAGGGAGCGCGATCGAGTGCCGACGTTTCCGTCTCTGCCGCTTTTTTCGGGTTCTGGGGATTTCCTTCTTTTTTGAACCTGCCTTTTTTTCTCAGTCGGAATCATCCAATGTTGCCGCAACGCTTCAAGCGACATTCGATCTGATCCAACGCGCAACCTTCAGACGACAATATATACCGGTGTATACCGTTTACATACCGGTATCACTCCGCAAAATCAGAACCCGCTCAGACGATCCCGGTTCCTTGTAACGGCCCTTGAAGCTCCGCTTGCCACTGGATACCCAAACGCCAGACGCCGCAATCAGGATACGCGGCCGCTCGCGTCTTTGCCTCCTCCTCCTCCCCCTCCTGCTCCTCCTGCTCCTCCGTCCTCTCCTCCACTGCCTCCTCCCTCCATGCCCTTTCACTTCGCAATCCGCCGCGCCGCCCGCAGTCGCCTCCGCTCCTCCTCTCCTTCTCCTCCTCCTCCTCCTCCTCCGCCATGCTCGCGCTCCGCCGTCTCTCCGCCCTGCGCCGCGCCAGTGCCCTGCGCGGCATCGCGACGTCGGCGTCCGGCACGCCGATCGTCAACTCGCACAACGAGTGGGACCCGCTGGAGGAGGTGATCGTGGGCCGCGTCGAGGGCGCGACGATCCCCGAGTGGCACGTCTCGGGCAAGGCCGTGTGGCCCAGCAAGTGGTGGGACATGTACAAGCACGACGCCGGCAAGCCGTTCCCCAAAGAGCTCATGGAGGGCGCCGCCAAGGAGCTCGACTACCTCGCCAAGGTGCTCGAGGGCGAGGGCGTGACCGTGCGCCGCCCCGAGGCGAGCGCCGACTACTTTAACGGCTCGGTCAAGACGCCCGACTTTGAGAGCAAGTCGCAGCTCTACTCGGCCATGCCGCGCGACATCCTCATCGTGTTCGGCAACGAGATCCTCGAGGCGCCCATGGCCTGGCGCTCGCGCTACTTTGAGTTCCGCCCCTACCGCAAGCTCATCAAGGAGTACTTCCACGTACGTGAGACCGAGGGCAGTGCAACCCATCCGTGGACCAAATGCTTATGGTGCTATGTCTGTGTGTGTATGAACAGCAAGGCGCCAAGTGGACCGCCGCGCCCAAGCCGCAGATGAGCGACGAGCTGTACAACGAGGACTGGAAGGCCGAGCAGGGCACCTTCAACGTACGTTCCAGCACAGTTTCGATGCATCCCTGAGCCCTATCTGACACTGGATATGTGTTCTTGCAGTCGGTGGTGACAGAGTTTGAGCCGACGTTCGATGCAGCCGAGTTCACGCGCATGGGTCGCGACATCTTCACGCAGCAGAGCCAGGTGACCAACAAGTTTGGCATCGAGTGGCTCCAGCGCCACCTGGGCGACGACTACCGCATCCACGTGCTCGACTTCCAGGACCGCAACGCCATGCACATCGACGGCACGTTCGTGCCGCTCATGGAGGGCAAGCTGCTCGCGAACCCGTTCCGCCCGTGCATCACCGGCCGCCCCGTGAAGACCTACTCGTACAAGAACAAGGACTACGAGTACTGCCTGCCCGACATGTTCAAGGGCTGGGAGGTGTTCGTCGCGCCCGAGCCGGAGCTTTCGCCGTCGCACCCGCTCTTCTTCACGAGCCCGTGGACTGCGACCTGCAACGTGCTCATCCTGCGCCCCGGTGTCGTGATCGTCGAGGCGAATGAGAAGAAGGCCCAGCAGGCCTTCAAGGACTGGGGCTTCGAGGTCATCCCCGTGCCCTTCCGCCACTTCATGCCGTTCGGCGGCTCGTTCCACTGCGCGACCGTCGACGTGCGCCGCAAGGGCACGCTCCAGTCGTACTTTGACTAGGCTCTCGCACACTTCCCACGGTAGAAGTTTCATGTCTGAATAGACGCTCCTTCTGGTTTCTTCCTCGAGTTTCGTGCACCTCCAGCAACGCAGAGCGCCACCGAGAAACGCCGCGCGAATCTCTCTGCCCTCCCATGCGAATCGGCGCGCGCGCGCCCCGACGGTCGAAGGCGCGTCCATTCGCCCGGAACGGAGCTGCTGGCCTGCGCCGCGAGCAGCTCCAAACGTGTCGTGCCCACGAACGGATACTCTCCGCGGGATCTGATTCGTGATTAAACCAGCCAATCACATCGCTTGGTATCCGTTCGTTGTTGAAGTTGACTAGTCGACCCGGGCCGGGTTTGGTGGAACCCATGTCCGCAAAACAGGTCATGCATAGTTTTAGCCAATCAGATGTGTGGATTGGAATGATATGCACCCATGTGTGCGAACAGCTCCCTTGGGCCCCAAGTTGGGGCCTTTTGGAGGAAAAGATCACGCGGCGGGACAAACGACAACTCACGGTGGCGACGGGCCTGTGACAGCGACGCACGCCACGTGCCACGTCGATTCCCCGCTGGCTTCAAACCGAACGGAACAACGGGAGCCAGCCATTCCGCCGCTGGGGCTTCCCTTCCGGCCGGGGAGGAAGGAGTCACCCATTATTCGCGTCCACGGCTTGCTGGGAGAGAGCAGTTGTTGCCTACTGATTGCTGTATTTCGGATAGCACCGTCATGACCAGTTTCCTAAGTCCGTGTAGTAGTGGTACACGGGTTCGAGGGGCATGCCCCAGCACTTGTACCCGATAAAATGGGCCGCGTGGCAGAGCCCGCCGGCCTCGACGCCGTCGGTCACGTCGTCGCCCGCGTGGCGGTCGGGGAGCGAGTTGTAGAACGGGAACGCCACGCCCTGGCGGTGCACGTCCGCGCGCACATAGAGCAATTTCGCGCCGACCGAGTCGAGCGGCGTCCAATCGATGCCGCTCGCTCGCGCGTCCACGAGACGGTGGCGTACGCGCGCGTCGTCGGAACGAAAGTTGCGCCACTGGCGCAGCTCGGTTCGATAGGCGCGCGCGTCGAATCGCACGTTTGTGGCATTCACGGTGTTGGCGGCCCTGATACACAGCGGCGCGATGATGTCGCCGCCGGAGCGAACCATCTTGGTCAGCAGCGCCGGCGGCATCGAGTACACGTCCGGGTCCATCCACACGACGTGTTGGTGCCACTCGAGCAGCGTCGAGTGGAGCGCAAAATTGCGGTACCGCGCGAGCATCGCGTACCGGTCCACCGCTCGTCGCGTGGCCGGCTTGAAGTCGTTCCGGAAGAGCAGCGAGAGCTGCATAAAGTCG
>JAMFLL010002321.1:0-10184 GCA_027475725.1 Pythium rhizo-oryzae | reverse complement strand
CTTCTCGAGCGGCTCCTGGATCGACTTGGTCTCGAGGTGGAGCGCCGTGTCGCACCACGGCAGCGCCTTGATCTCGCCGCGCACGTACTTGACGAACGTACCGTGGACGTCCTCCTTGGCCACGGGCGACTCGCCCCACATGGCCTTGCGGTCCTGGAACGACAGCGACGTGTGCACGTAGTGCGACTCGCTGAGGTCGCCGAACGCCGGGCTCTCGCTGTTGCCCCAGCGGCCGTTCGGGAACTCGTCCCACGCGGCGGTGCGCTGCACGTAGCTCTTGGGGCGGTTGGACCAGTAGATCGGGCGCACGGTCTCGCTCGCGCGTTTGGCGAGCGTGGACGGGCGCCACGGCAGCTCACGGCGCGTGGCCTTGTTCGAGAGGATGTCGAGTCCGTCGAGGATGCGGCGCACCGAGCGCTCGAGGTTGAGCGTGTAAAAGTGGAGCCCGGGTGTGCCGGCGGCCATGAGCTCCTTGCACATCTTGATGCCGAGCGCGACACCGTACTCCTTGACGGCCTCGTCGTTGTCCTTGATCGGGTCGAGCGCCTTGGTGATCTCCTCGGGCACGAACGTGTTGCAGAACGAGGTCATGCGCATGAAGCCGCTGTAGTTCTGGATCGGCATGATGCCGGGGATGATCGGCACCGTGATGCCGGCCTCGCGGCAGTCGCGCACAAAGTCCGTAAACACCTTGACGTCGTAGAAGAGCTGCGTGATGACAAAGTCGGCGCCGGCGTCGACTTTTTCCTTGAGGTACCGAATGTCGGTCGCGCGGTCCGCGGCCTCGGAGTGGGCCTCCGGGTAGCCCGCCACGGCGATACAGAACGCGTCGCCGTAGTGCGTGCGGATGTACCGCACGAGGTCCACGGCGTGCGAGAAGCCGAGGTCGCACTCGTCGAAGCTCGCGGCGCCGCGCACCGGGTCGCCGCGCAGCGCCAGGATGTTGGAGATGCCCGCGGCCTGCGCGGCGTCGAGCGACTTGCGCACGTCGGCCTCGGCCATGTTGGTGCACGTCATGTGCATGAGCATCTCGAGCCCCGAGAACTTCTGCGCGTTCGCGCTGATGTCGATCGTGAGCTGCGCACTGCTGCCGCCGGCGCCCCAGGTCATATCGCAGAAGAGCGGCTCCAGCGACGCCATGCGGTCCATGCGCGTGTACAGGTTGTCCACGCCCGCGGGCGTCTTGGGCGGGAAGAACTCGAACGAGTAGAACACCTCGCCCTTGTCCATGGACTGCTGGATCTTGTCCGCGATCTTCATGGCGGCCGCGGGCGTCTTGTGTGCGTGTGGAGAGAGAGAGAGAGACTGGCGTTCCGTTCTGGTTGTCCACGGTCTCCGCTATGCCACGAGGGGATCACTTGGGTGGGCCCCGTGTTTGCGTCAGTGATTCAAAGTGAGTGGGCCACACCACAAATCGTCCTACACTAGGACCGAATATCCTAGTTTAAGGTGTTGGGGTAGTCTAAACTCGGAATTTCGAGAACCAGTCGTCATGATGGAGACGAATATGGAGCCGACGACGCGGCCTGGCCGCGCGCCGCGGGCCCGTGCGGCGCCCACAGGCGACGCGGCGCCGCGCGCGTGCGCCTCCTGCGCGCAGCAGCTGTCTGTCGACGCGTTCTCGCGGAACCAGCTCGCGAAGCCCGACGCGTGCGTCGCTGTGTACAGTTGTTTCCTCCTATCGCCGCTTCTTGATGGTCTCACATAACCTTCTTGTTCAATACAGCAAGTGCAAGGCCTGCGTGGCCGCAGCGCTCCACGCGGCGCAGCAGCAGCACCGGACGCCCCGTCTCAAGCGCTGCGTGCAGTGCTTCCAGGACCTCGGCGAGGCGCAGTTCTCCAAGCGCCAGTTCGCGCAGCTCGACGGCAAGTGCCGCGCGTGCGTGGCGCAGCTCGAGCGCGAGGCCGCGCGCGCGCACGCGCCCACGGACAAGTGGCGCTACGACCAATTCTACCGGTGCTGCCACCGCGGCAAGACGGGCGGTGTGGGCGTGCGCACCAAATGCAACATCGCGTCGCCGCTGCTTGGCGCGATCCCGCTGGGCCGCGTCTTCCAGGCCACGCAGGTGATCTTCAATGAGCAGGGCGACCCCATGGTCAAGCTCGCGTCGCTCGAGGCCGTCCAGCCCGTGGCTCCGCGTGGAGCCACGGCCGACAAGCGTGGCGGTGGTACCGCGGGCGCAGAGCCGGCGGTGGGTGCTGACACAGAGGCCTCCGTGGCACCGGCGATGCGGCCACGCGACGGGTGGGTGCCCTGCCGCTCGATCCGCAACGAAGTGTTCATCGAGCGCCACTCGGGTCCGTGGCTGGCGTCGGCTGAGGAGACGCCGGCTCGCAGTGCTGTGGCCGCCACGCGGTTCTACCGCTGCGTGATCGAAGGCTGCAAGGTGCGCGCGGCACCCGACCTGGCGCTCGTCGAACTCGGCTATGTGCTCTACGGCGACGTTGTCGAGGTCGTCGAGTGCCGCGTGGATGCGGGCGGCGTCGTGTTCCTGCGGCTCCACGCGCGGTACTTTGACGGCCCCGCGTGGGTCGTCGAGCGCACGCTGGACAACGAGTCGGTGCTGGACCGCGTCCCAGGCCCATCGCGCGCGCGTGCGGCGTACCGCTGTGTGCAGGACGGCGGCGCGCCTACGCGTCGTGAGCCGTCGCTGGCGGCGCCGCCCGTGGGCCGCATCCCGTGCGGCGCGGTCGTCACCGTGCTGGATCGCGTGGTCACGCCCGAGCGCCACGTCTTCCTGCGTCTCGAGGGCGCCCCGACCGCGAATACCAAGTCCAGGGGCAACGCACCGGAGGACGCATCGGCGCCACTGTGGGTCATTGAAACCAGTACCGTGTGCGCGAGCGTCATGGTGCGGTGCCGGGAAGAAGAGGAGGAGGAGGACAGCGGAGATTACACACTACGACCCGCCAGCATCTAAATCAAACGCATCCGCTAGACGTCTATTCTTCGATCCACGCACTTCTTCTTTGCTCCTCCTACTCCTTGTCGAGCCAGATCCAGTCCTCGATGATACCCGAGTCGCGCGACGGCGGCGGGTAGCTGATGTTGCGCCCGAAGAAGTTGGGTGGCGCGTGGAGGTCCGCGGCGCGCAGCTCGTCGCTGATGGTGACGGCGTCCGCGCCGTCGTCGCCCGAGGCCGCGGCCGCGAGCACGTCGTCGCGCACGAGGAAGCAGTTGACGCCGTGCGACTCGCAGTACACGAGCGAGTACCCGTGGCGCGCGCCCCAGAGATGCATCGCGCCGACGCCGACGCCAAAGTACGCGCTCTTGCCGTCCCACTGCGCGGCCGGGCCGGCGTACCGCACCACGCGCGGCTCGCGCGGCGGCACGTGCGAGTTGACCTCGATCACGATGACGCGCGGCGAGAAGCGCGCGCGGTCGATCTCGTCCAGGATCCAGTAGTCGTTGAAGTCGACGTCCACCGAGAGCAGGTCGATCTCGCGCGGCACGCCGTGCGTGGTGAACAGCTCGTTGATGTTCTCGGGCGAGATCCACGCCTGATGGAGGTTGATGGACGCGTTCGTGTGCGCGCCGTCCAGCAGCAGCCCGCGCCACGCGTGCTGCTCGCGCAAAAAGCGCGTGTTGCACTCGCGCGCGTCTTCGGTGCCGAACTCGACGTAGTACTTGGAACCGGCGCCCACGCGGTGGAAGATGGCCTGGAGCACGCCGTCCTCGCCGTTCTGCGAGAAGCGGCCCCACTCGTGGCGCCAGAGCTCGCACACCCACCGTTGGCGCGTGGCCGCGAGCCGCGGGGGGCAGTGTGTTGGTCTCTTTATGTGGCGAGCGCTCGCCGGCTCGAAAAAGTACGCCGCGTCGCGCGGCGCGAGCGCCGTCTCGGCGGGCACGCGCACGGGGATGCGCACGACGTCGCTGTGCGCGATCGCGCTGTTGTACGAGTTGACGAGCAGCAGCGAGATGTCGTGCGCGCCGTCGTGGACGCCAAACAGCGCGGCGCGGAACACGGTGCGGCGCTGTGTGGGCGGCTCCGTGCCCGCGCTTTCGCTTTCCACGTGGAGACGCTCCGGCCGGAAGCACTCGAGCGCGTCGCCGTCCACGAGCGCGCAGACGCGGAACTCTGCGTCCGCGAGGTCGAACGCCGTGGTCTCGATCGTCAGCACGACCAGCGCCTGCGACGCGACCGTGCGCAGCCGCACGTCCAGCAGCCGGACGCGCGGCGCGACGGCCCAGAAGTGGCGCGCAGCGAGGAACGTGGTCGGCGCCGCCGGCGGTCGCGTCGCATCGTCGTGGTCCGGCGGGGCCTCCGTGAAGACCACAATGTGGTACCCTTCGCGGAGCACGTGGCGCGGGAAGTACCATATCTCCTCGGGCGGGAACGGTCCGCATATCTGCTGGTTGTCCCAGAGCCCAAAGTAGTACACGCACACCACGTGCCGGTGGTCCGCGGGCAGCGGCGCGCCGTTGCGCAGCCACGCGCCGTCAAAGTACACGCGCTCCGAGATCGGGTGCCACCTCGGCGCAGGCGGCGACGAGAGCCGCAGCACGAGTCCGGTCGCCGACAGCGGCGTGTGCTCGCGGCCGTCCGACTCGAACGCCGCGTGGTCGTGCGTGAGCGCGCGCATCGCGTCCAGCACTTTGGCGCACTCGCTCGCGGGCGTCTTCACGTGGTGGCAAAACACCGCCGCCTGCAGCTCCAGGTCGAGGTCCGCGCGCAGCGTCACGTTGTGCGGCACGCCGTCCGAGAGGACTGTGAGCACCGGGAGCGCGCCTGACGCCTCTTCGTGGGGTGGGGCGGGCGCGACAGCCTCCTCTGTCGCACCGACGGCGGCTGGCGAGGTAGAGCTGCTCTCGGCCAAATCGTAGAAATCGAAGTCTTGATCATCGTCGTCGTCACCCCCGTCGTCGTCTTCCTCCTGCTCCACCGCTGTCTTCTCTTGCTGTTCCTCCTCGGCCTCGCGGAGGCAGCCCCAGTCGCGCGCGACCAGCGGGAACAGCTTTTCCTGGAGCTCCTCGCACTCGTCCACGCCAAAGCGCGCGCAGAACGCGCGCACCGTGTCGTCGAACGGCTGCTCGGGCGCCAGCTCGATCGTCTGCGCCACGAGCGCGGCCGCCGACGATGCCGCGCGCGAGGCGACCGTGACCTGGTACGCGAGCGCGTAATCGCGCGAAATGTTGACCAGCGCCTCGCTCGCGCGCTGCGCCGCCATGTCCTCAAACGCGTCGAGCAGCTGCCGCGCCACGTCCGCGGTCTTGTACGCCGGCAGCTGCCAGCCCGCCGCGAGCCGCGCGGCCTGCGCGTGGACGCTCTCGAAGCTCGAGAGGTGCACGAGCTCGTGCGCGACGCGCGCGGGCGGCACGCGCAGCTGCGCGCACGCGCGCTGGCCCGCGGCCCCGACGGAGGCGCCCGCGGCCGCCATGCACAGCCACAGCCATGGCCACAGCGCTGGGACCATCCTTGGATATGTGGTGGAATGACCAGCAAGCGTCGTGTTGGGTTTTTGAGCCCTCCGAAAAAATAGAAGGAATCGGGATTCGAAAAGATCCGTTGCCGCCTGTCTATCATGTCCTGGTGTAGGACTCGGAATAGGACAGCAAGTTGAAGTGGGGGGGCAATCCGTTCATAGAATACAGCGTCGGAAGGGGAGAGAGGAAAAACTAACAGGGGGCGACGCCGCCTACACGTCGTCGCCCAGGATCGCGTCCATGAGGCTCTCTTCGTCGTTGCTCAGCACGGACGCGCGGCGCAGGCGGCCGAAGCCGCTGTTGCCGTCGGCGTCGTCCTGTTCGCCGCTGGGCGGCGTGCAGTGGAGCTTCCCGAGCCCGACGGGCGCGCTGTTGAGCAGCCGACGCGACTGGTCGCTGGCGAGCTGCACGGGCGGCAGCGCCGCGGACGTCGCGTGGACGGTCTGCGGGCGCTCCGGGTCCTTCTGCGCCGGGTCCACGAGGTCCACGAAGTGCTTCTCGAGCTCCTTGAGCGTCGCCGGCTTGACCGCGCGCTCCGTGAGCGCGGCCAGCACCGCGTCCTTGCCCACGAGCCGCTGCGTGGCGAGCGCCACGTCGGTCGCCGACTTGCGCACCTTGTCGCTGCTGTGGCCCAGCGCCGGCGCCACGCGCGCGAGCACCTCGCGGGAACTGAGACCGTCGGGCGTGAAGCCCACCTCGGGCACGAGCAGCCGCAGCACGTGCATCTGCACGAGCGCGTCGGTCTCCGCTGCGAACACGCAGGACGCCGCGTACCGCAGCGTGTGCGGCGTCGGCAGCCGCGTGAGCTTGAGCACGCAGCGGCACGCGGCGCGCGTGGCGCGCGTGTTGGGCTTCTGCATGGTCGCGAAGAGCTTCATGACCGTGAGCATGACGAGGTCGCGCACGGACTCCTCGCGCCACTCGACGCACGGGCCGTACACCTTGAGCAGCGTCGCGAACACGTCCATAGCGCTGTTCACGACCGGCGCGATCGCGTCGCCCAGGCACCGCAGCACCACGCAGCAGTAGGCCGAAAAGTTGTGCTGCACGACGCTGCCGAACGCCGGCTTGACGTCGCGCAGGTCCGACTTGGCCTCGGTCACGGTCTTCTCCACGTCCACGAGCGCCTCCTTGCGGTCGCTCCAGGTCTTGCTCTCGAGCTTGCGCCACACGACGGGCCCCACGACGCTCTGCGCCTGCTGCGTCGCATTCTCCAGCAGCTGCTGCACGGGCTTGGTCTCCTCCGAGGGCACGGGCAGCAGCTCCATCCCGGCGTCCGAGCTGGTACCCGACGCGTCGCCGTCGCCGCGCGCGTGCTCCTCGCCCTGGTTGGCGCTCGCCGCCTGTTGCTGTTGCTCCTGCTGCTGCTGCGCGAGCAGCTCGTCCACGCGGCGGTTGATCACGCGCAGCATCTCGGGCTTGACGGCGCCGCCCGCGAGCTGCGCGTTCACGGCCTGCGGGTGGCGCACGTGGAGCTCCGCGATGAGCTCCACCGCGGCCTTGCGGGCCTTGTCGTCCGCGATCTTGAGCACGGGCACGGCGAACTGCACCGCGACCTCGACGTTGAGCGCCGCGCTCGGCGCCGCGTCCACCCCCAGCTCGCGCACGAGCACGCGCAGCGTCTCGACGCGCTGCCGCGGCGCCACCTCGGCCGCGCTCAGGTGGAGCAGCACGTGCGGCAGCGCCTTGAGCTTGCGCAGCTTGGCGAGCCGCACGAGCGCCTGCGAGGCCTCGCGCTGCGTGCGCCGGTTCGAGTCGCCGAGCTTGCCCACGAGCGCCTTGACGAGCCCCGAGAGCTGCGCGTTGAGCGGCGCGAAGCGCACGAACGACCGGTCCAGCGCCGGCGCGAACTCCTTGAGCACGCCGCGCAGGCACTCGAGCGCGCAGTACATCACGGGCGCCACGCGGTCCTCCACGCCGCACTGCACGGCCGCCACGGCCGCGCAGAACAGCTCGCGCCGCTGCGGCGCCGCCGCCACGTCCGTCTTCTTGACCTGGTACACGATCGCGTCGAAGCCGTCCTGGCGGTCCCCCCACGGGTCCGCGCCTAGCAGCCGCGCCACGCGCTCGCCGAACGCGTGCGTGATTGCGGCGCCGGCGTCGAACGCGAAGGCCCCGGACCCCGTCTCGTCCTCCTCGGCCACAGCCGACGCCGGTGCGACCACGGCCGCCGCGTCGCCGTCCGCGTCGACCTCGTCGTGGACCTCGGGCACGAACGAGGACGCGAGGATCGGCGCCTCAGCGCTCGCGGACCGCCGCCGGCCGGCGCCGGCGCTGGGCCTCGGCGGACGCGGCTTGGGGGACCCCGCAGCGGCCGTGGCGGTGTCCTCCGCCGCCGCCGAGCTACCTTCCTCCGAGATGCCCTGCAGCGACGGCCGGCGCTCCGGACGCGAGACACGCGTGGGCGGCACGGCGCTGGGCGTGTCGGGCTTGCGCTTGCTCGCGGGCGACGCCGGCGACAGCGGCGCAGCGACGTCGGACGCGTTGACGGTGAGCGCCGGCTCCTGCTCGCCGCGCTGGAACGAGCGCCGCATCGGCAGCGACGAGGACGAGGACGAGGAAGACGACGAGCGGCGCTTCATGGGCGACGACGGCACGGGCGAGGCGCCGGCCGCCTCCTCGGCGCCAAACTGGAAGTCGCTGAGCAGCTGCGCGCGCCGTGCGCCGCCGGGCGAGTGGGCCGCGGCCGGTGCCGTCGGCCGCTGGCGTGTCGAGTGTGCGCTCGCCACGCGGTCCCCGAGACTGGGCTCGGCGTCGGCGCGCGACGGGCCGCCCGCCGGCTCCTGGTTGCTGTCGCGCCGCGGCGGCTGAACGCGCTTGACAGGCGAGAGACTGGGGCCGGCGGCGCGCAGCTTGGCGGGCGAGACACCCACGACCATGAGGTCCGCCTCTCGTGGCGCGCCGAGGCCACGCGCCGCCGCGGCTGGCGCCGGCGGCGACTGATTCCCCGTACTGCCGCTGCCGCTGTTGGTCGCGCTGTCGTTGCGCTGGTCGTCGGCAAAGACCTCGAGCTCCTCACTGTCGTCGTCGTCGTCGTCGTCATCCAGCGGCTTCGCGTCGGGCGCGTGCGGGCCGTTGCCGGGCTTGTAGTCGCACGCAAAGACCTCCTCGTCCTCCTCCTCCTCCGCGGCCGCCTTCTCCTTCTCGTCTGCTTCCGCCTTGGCGTCGGTCGGCTTGGTCGGTGCGGTTTCGGTGCCAGGCAACTCGAACGTCGCGACACGGTCGCTCGTCTTCTCGCGTTCCTCCGCCTCTGGTACGGACGCCGTCTGCTGCTTCGGCGCTGGCGGAGCATGAGCGGCGTCCTCGTCGTTATTGAACTGCTTGATCTCGGTCGCCTCCTCCTGGTACGGCTCCACCGCCTCCTCCTCTTCCTCCTCCTGCTGCCGCTCTTGTTGCTCATCCTTTTCCTCCCGTTTGTCGTAGCTGTGCTTGGCCTGCGGCTCGTCCTCCGCGGCCGCGCGGGCCTTGTCGTGGGCCGCATACTCGGCCGCGGCAGCCTCTGCGGCCTCCACCGACGCCGACGTGGAACCCGCGGACGACTTGCGACGCCCCAATTTGAACGTCGACTTGATGCGGCCCATGACGCCCTTGGGCTTCTTCACCACGGGCTCCTCCTCTGGCGCCTTGGCCGTCGCGCCGCGCGGACTCAGCAGCGTCGGCATATTGATCGTCGGAGACCTAACTATCGCGTTTGTGGGAGCGGAGGAGCAACGGCCGCACGGGGGCGCTGCAGAACGGGAAGTCAAGCCGTCGGCGCCGGCGAGGCGCTCGCTCGACTGTACGGGCGCGTTTAGGGAGGAGCGAGGGGGAGAGGACGGGAGGAGCTGGGTCTCCGCTAACTTTACCACGCCACCACCATACACAGGTGCCGCTACAAATAGCGTCTCGCCCGGCGCCACGCTTGCCCTACACGTGAGAGCCGCATACCTCGCCAAAAACACGCCCAAAGATAGACAGGCGGGTGGTTGGAAGGTCCCTGACCTCGCGTGGGGCGTCTCTGGGCGCGGCCATGTGACACCGAAGCGGCCCAGCGCGTTCTCGGGCGCCACGGTCAGTGTCAGCGTAGCAAAAATTGCGCCCCAGGGGGCATCGCAGTCCTGCCATCTCGCGGTGTCTGTGACGTGGTGCGGGATAAGCACTCGAAGCCCCACCACCATGGAACTTGTCGCCTAGCGGAGGCTGACCAGGGCGTGTGCTGTTCATTTCCGAGCAACGCAAGGCAGCGAAAGCGTCGACCACAGCAGGCACGGCCATGGCGCTGCTCACGAGCCTGACGGACGCGCAGGAGCTGCTCGCGGCGCTCGCGACGCTCGTGGACGAGATCGGCGCGGCGATCCAGGACCCGGCGCTGACGCGCGAGGAACACTACCTCGCGCACGTGACGCCCAAGCTCAACGAGGCGACGGCCAAGTACCAGGCGCTGGCGGCGTACCTCCAAGAGCACAAGAGCGAGCACGACAAGGAGTACCGCGCGACGCAGCGGTCGTTCGTGGGCGTGATGCAGCGCCTCCAGCAGACGCAGCGCGACGCGGCCAAGAAGCGCGAGTCGCTGTGCGACGCCGACTTTGTCGCGGGCGCCAAGATCTCGGCCGAGGACGTGCAGGTGGCCAAGGAGGAGGTGCTCGAGGCGCAGCAGATCGCGTCCGAGGCCGTGGTGGTCAAGCAGCTCTTCCAGGAGGTGGGCGCGATCGTGCACCAGCAGGGCCAGGGCGTGGACCAGATCGAGCGCAAGGTCGAGGCCATCCGCATCGAGATCGGC
>JAMFLL010002317.1:0-10223 GCA_027475725.1 Pythium rhizo-oryzae | reverse complement strand
CGCGCGCATGGCCAGCGCGCACCGCAGCGTCGTGCTGCTCATGGACAACGCGCCGTCGCACGTGCTCGGCTGCGTGAACCTCACGAACGTGCGCGTGATTATGTTTGCGCCGCACCTCGGCATGAAGGTGCAGCCCATGCGCGGCGGCATCCTCCAGGCGTTCAAGGGCAAGTACCGCCTCAAGCACCTCACGCTCGCGATCGACCACGCCGAGGACGGCCTCGGCGACATTTACCGCATCACGCAGCTCCAGGCCATGAAGTGGATCACCGAGAGCTGGCAGCAGACCTCCAAGGAGGTGATCATCAACGCCTGGAAGCCGCTGGGTATCCAGGTGCCGTTCACGTTCGACGCGTCCGGACTCGACAACAGCGACGACAAGAACGTCGAGGAAGAGCTCTGGGGCCTGCTTTATTGCCTGCAGCTCAGCGGCGTCGTGAACACCAAGGTGCTGGTGAACAACCGCTGGGAGAACGACATCCACAAGCGCCTGAACGAGGACATGATTGAGGACCCCAAGGAGAACGACGAGGAGTTCCGCATCCCAGACCCGGCCGTGCCCATGGCCATGGACCACCACGGCCATCACGGCGGCCATCACCACCTGGACGACGACGGACAGGGCGGCGCCGGCGTGGTCCACGCCGTCACGGCCAAGGACCAGCTCAAGGCCTTCCGCGAGGTCATCCGGTACCTCGAGCGCACGGGCACGGCGGACGCGCGCGACCCGCAGCTGCTCAATGTGATCGATTACCTCAAGAAGAAGCAGCTCAGCCTGCGCTTCGACAACGCCAGCTCCACGACGCTCACGATCTAAACGCGCTCGTGACGCTGCTTGGGACGTGGATCGTTCGTTTTGTATAAACTCGGGTCGCCGACGCGGCGCCTCTGTGCGTAAGTGTCCATCCGCATCCAGACAGGAAAGGAGAATGAGAGAGAGAGAGAGGCCGCGAGCGCGCGACAGGAGTACTATTCATTTTGGTATTATGTTTCAATTGTTTTTTTCTATCACTTTGGTGCGTCTTCTTCTTGTGTGGCCACCGACGGCAGTGCGAGCTCCGGTAGGCGGTGCCGTCGCGTGCGGCTGTGCGCGTGTGACGGGCGGGGCCTCGCGGCCGCCGACTCGCTCGACAGACACGTGATCGTCACGACTGCCGTTGAAGAGCCACTGTCGAGAAGCAGTTCCTTGTACGACGAGGTCTCGGCCTCGAGCGAGTTGAGCAGCCCGACGAGCCGCGCGCGGAAGGGCCGCGCGCCGCCGCTCGTGTGGAGCTGCTGCTTGCGACCGTCCGCCCCTAGGCTGTGGAGAAGCGGAGACCCATCGCCACACTCGGCGTCGGCAACTGGATCCACGCGAGATCGGGCCACGCTAGTGGCACACCGGCTGGCCCTGGGAACGCCCGTTGCGAGTCGAGCGGTCTCGTGGGTCGTGTCTGGCCCGACAGTTGCGTGGCTTCGCCTCGTGTCTGCCACGTCGTCATCCTGGTCGCCTTTTCCTCCTTCTCCGTCTTCGAAGTTGTTGGTGCCGCCAGCCCACCAGCTCTGAATCGCACCGCTTGAACCGGCGGCGACCGTCACGGGCCGCAGCAGCGCGGGCTTGGTGGTCTTGGACCGCACAGGCGAAGACGCAGGCGACGGCGGCGCCTGTGTGGATGCGGAAACCGTCACGGCTGCCGTGTGAAGCTTCTGCAGCGCCACGTCCAGCTCACCGCGGACCCGCGCGCGCTCACGCTCACTCCTGTCCACCTCGAGCCGCAAATCCGCGGTCTCCGCTCGGCTCGCGGAGAGCTCCAACTGCACGTTCCGCGCGAGCCGCTCACTCTGATCCAGACGTCTTCGGAGGATCTCGCTCTCCGCCGCCGCAGCAGTCTCATCGCGCCGTAGCACCGACTCGAGCTGACTCAGCCGGCGCGCGAGCTCGCCCTGCGCCTCACGCTGCGCGCGCAACTCCGTCTGCAGCGCCGCGACCTCACACTCGGCCACCGTGAGTTGCTGTTCCAGCCGCTCGATCTCGCGTGCCTGCTGCACGTGAAGCTTCTCAGTCTCATATCGCTCGATGCTGGACATAGCGTCCTGGACAGACGGCGTCGCCTCCTGCTCCTGGCGTCGCATCTCATCCAGAGCCCACCGCAGCGCCCGCAACTCCGCGCGCATGACCAGATCGCTAGAGCATGGCGACTCGGTCGAGGGACACAAGTGTTCATCTTCCGGTAGCGCCACGGTATCACTTGCCGGGTCGTCGACTTCGTCCGTGAAGGGCTCTTTGGATTCAGCGTCGACGCCGTCGTTGCGACTGCTTGGGCCGGCGGCACTGCAGTGACAGCGAGATGCCGCGTCTTCTAGCTCTCGCACATACCGGCAGAGGCTCTCTCTGACCACCACACAAGCACACACGAGTCAGCTCGAGTGCATTCGATGTCCAATCACTCAGTGATACGACCCACGCGCGTACATTTTGCGCTGCAGCGTCTCGAGCACAACGCCGCCTTGGCCGCTCACGCCGACGGCGTTGACGTTGACGGTAGGCGTGTTCTGCATGTACTTGGCGCGCGCACCGAAGCGCAGCGTCGAGAGCGACTCATCCGCGTGGCAGCTCGCGGTCGCACACGTGAGCAGCAAGTGCGTCTTGGCGTTGCCACCTAGCGACGACTGCAGCAGCCGTGTGAGCTTGCTGTCCCGGTACGGCACGTACGCTGCCGCTCCCGTCGGCGAGGAGCCGCTCGTGAGCGCGTGGATCACATTGCCCAAGGCCGAGAGCGACTGAGATATGCCATTGAACGTCAACATGAGCAAGAGACCACCTGCGTTCCGTTCAACGTACCCGGTTAATGTGCTTGGCCTCGTCAAGCCGCGTGCCGCTCGCGCGTGTTTTCTTGGCCTGTTCCGAGCCGGCGAGGTCCACCACACAGAGCCGCGCGCGTAGCCTCGTTGCGCTGGACGCGGGGTCACGTCGAGAGACCGTGACGGCGAACACGGCATGGCTGCGGCTCGAGTCGCGGTTCATCTGAGTTGCCCCCACCGCACGGTGCCGCAGTCCGCGCTGCACGGCCGCACGCGCTGTTGCAAGGTCGGGCAGCGCGATCTCCGTGGCGCCGTCCACCCACACGCCACCACCGCCGGACTTGTCGTCGCGGATCCGCAGCGAGGCGGCCGAGGAGTGGGCGCTGGGCAGGAGCAGGTCGCGGAGCCGCTCCTGGTACACCTCGATGAAGCTTGCGGTGAGCGTGGTGTCCGGCTCCTGCACCACCGAGGCGAATAGCTGCTCCAACATGCGCGGCACGAGCCCGTCGCTATCCGGGCCAGCGCCGCCGATGGTCGTGTGGGTCTTGCCGCTGCCGGTTTGGCCGTATGCGAGTAGCGTACAGTTGTACCCGAGCAGCAGATCGCGCACGCACGGCGCGCCCACCGACGCGAAGACCTCTTGTTGGCTGGCCGATGGCGGGAATACGTGGTCGAACTGGAATGACGAGGCCGATGAAGACGATGACGACGCCCCAACGGTGACACTGACACTGTTGACGGCCGAGCCGACGCATAGCGCAGCCGTTGCTTTCTCGCGGCCGCTTGCGGACCGCTCGGCCGGTGAGGGTCCGCGAAGGCGACAGCTCACGAGCACGCCGCTCGCTTCGCTTGGCATGGTCGCTAGACGCGCTCGGGCATTGTCACTGGTGAGCACACGCACGCACTTCACACGCGAGACGAGGGGGGAATACATCGTCGACAAGTCTATATTTGCAGGAGAGAGACCCTATCACTCATATTCAGAGACAGCCACCACGACTTCACCTTTCTACAGCTTCTGCTGAGTCGCCGACGCGAGCGGGGCCGCGAAGAACGCCGCGAGGCGGTCGCGGGGCACATTGAGCCGGAAGAAGAACTGACCCGTGCTGTTGCCCGCTGACGCAGCTGCGTGGCTCTGGTGATTGTGGTGATTGCCGCCTCGCCCCGTGGTCTCGCGCTTCATCTCGTCCATGGAAAACAGCGCGCGCACCTGCGGGTCGTCCATGTCGAGCTGGTCCAGGAGGTCGAAACCGTGGAGCGCGAGGAACTCGACGCGCGGCAGCAGCTGCGCCTTGCCGGCGCCAAAGAGCTTGGACTCGGCGTGGAGCTGTGCGAGCACGCGACGCACGACGTAGCTGCGGACGGTCGCCGAGTTGAACGCCCGCAAATCGTACGCGTACACATCCTTGGACTCGCGGAAGACGTCGCGGAATGCGCGGTGCGCGCGCGCAGCGTCGAACACGGCGTCAGCCATGGCCACGCGGCGCTGTGCGAGCAGCGAGTGAAGTAACCCGACCGTGGTTGCGAGCGGCAGCACGAACTGGCCGCTCTCGGCGTCCACGAGCGGCACACCGTGCTGCTCAAACACGGCCTCGAACGCGAGCTCCGGATGGCGCTTCTTGACGCACGTGCGCACGAGCACGTCGTGGACGCGCGAGTCGGGCGCCACGCCGTGCTTGAGCATCTCGCGCCACAGGTACATCGAGCGACCGCAGTGGTCCTCCTCGCGGAGCCGCCGGAAGAACGCCTCGATCACCGTGTCATTCTGCGGCTCGTCCGAGTTGGGGTACAGCGCGCGCATCGCGCCGTCCGGGTTCATGTACACCGCGAGCCCCATGGACCCGACCAGCGACGAGCAAAACAGCACGGTCATGAGATGCTCCTGGAAGTCGATGAACGGCACGCTCGCGAGCGAGAGCGCGCCGACGCCGCCCATCGCGGCCTTGACCGTGCGCGTGTCCACCACGCCCAGCTCGCCGTGGTACACCGCGTGCATCATCGTGATGTACGTCACGAGATCGGGCGCCGTGGCCTTGCCGCCCTTCTTCATCTCCTCGTACAAATGGAACGCCTGCGTGAGCTTGGACGTCTTGCCGCACACTTTGAGCGCTACGTTGTAGTGCACGAGCCCGGCCGTGAGGTCTTTCCGCTTCTTGAGCTGCTCGAGCAGCGCCATGGTCTTGTCGTAGTCGCCGCGCTCCGCGAACGCGTCCATCATGATAGCAAACGTGGCCTCCACGGGCGCGAGCCCGTACTCCTCGATGGTCTCGAAAAGCTCCTCCACGTACTCGAACTTGTCGGCCTTGGCGTACGACGTCATCCAGTGGTGGAACGTCGTGTGGTTGAGCTCGATCGTGTCGTCGCCCTGCGTCATCTGCGCCAGCAGTCGCGTGACGCGCGGTGCGCGCGGCGCGTCGCCCGCGGCCGCGCTCAGCGCCAGCAGCGCGCCGAACACGTTGCGGTTCGGGATCGTGCCGCGCTCGAGCGCGAGCTCGAAGAGCTCAAAGCCGCGGTCCGAGTCGCGCAGCGCCGCGCACGCCTGGAGCGCGCTCGTCAGCACAGGGTTCATGAGGAAAAAGTCGTTGCGCAGCAGCCGTAGCGCCAGCTCCACGGCCTCGCGGTGGCGCCCGAGCGCCTCGTAGATGCGCACGCACTCGGCCGTGGCCGAGCCGTGCAGCGGCGCGTCCGCTTGCTCCACGAGCCGGCACAGCGGCAGCGCCGCGCGGAGCTGCTCGGGCGTGTGGGCCGCCTGGAGCAGCGTCGCCGTGCCGCGCAGCGCCTCGAGATCCAGCGGCTGCGCGGCCGCGCGCGCCACGGCGCGCTGCAGCTGCGCGACCACGCCGTCGCGGCCCGGCGGCGATTGCTGCTGCTGGCGGCGCGACGTAAAGGAAGTCGGGGATGCGGCCGGATGCGTCGACTTTGACCGGCGCTGCTGCCATGACGCGGTATCGCTGGAGCCCGCGAGCGCCACGAGCGGATGCGCCGTCGTTAGCGCTTCAACGGAGCCAAGTACGCGCCGCGCCTGGCGCGCGGGTGCGGCGCGAGCGCCCACGGCGCGGACCACCGCGCGCATCGAATGGGACGATGGCGTGGACCGTGTCTTGGTGAGTGTTTTTTTTGCGTGGTCGACAAAGAGGAGGAGGTGGTCAAACCTTTATAAACCGATCCGCATCCAGGTGAGCATTGTAGGTGGTATCAATCCCTACAGGATATGTGATTATAGAGTATATTGATAACATTCTGGACAGAACATCAGATCTTGATTATGAAGGGTATGTGTTTAGCAAGGTTGAAGGCGCGCCCACAGGTTCGATCTTCGACGTGGGCCGGAGGCGCGTGTCTCTGGATGAATTCCAGAAGCTCCTCAGTCGGCCACCAACAGCTCACTTGGACGGGGACGCCGGACGGACGGACGCAGGACGATGCTGCCGCCGCGGTCGTATCTCCTGCAGAAGGCCAGCGAGGGCGGCGGCGGCGCTGGATCCGGCGCTGGGTCCGGTAAGGATGCCGCCGCGAAGAAGCCGCCCTCCAACATCAAGTGGATGCTGTCGCTGTGCCAGGAGGACAAGGCGCGGCTGTCGGTGGGCGTCGTGGGCATGACGCTCGCGTCCGGCATGAACCTCGTGTTCCCGCGGATCATGGGCAAGGCGCTGGACGTCGCGACGGGCAAGCCGCCGCCGGGCGGGCTCTCGAAGAAGGGCTTCTTCTTTGTCGTGCTCACGACGTTCCTCACGGGTTCGGTCGGCTCGTACCTGCGCACGTACTCGCTGGGCATGGTCTCGGAGCGCATCGCCGCGCGGCTGCGCAAGCGGCTCTACAGCGTGCTGCTCGCGCAGGAGTTCAACTTTTTCCACCACCGCAAGGTCGGCGAGCTCGTGAGCAGGCTCAGCAACGACTGCCAGGTCACGGCCAACGCCGTGGTCGAGGTGCTCGGCAACGGCTACCGCTCGCTCAACTCGGCGGTTGGCGCGTCGCTCATGCTGCTCACGATCTCGCCGCGGCTCACACTCGTGTCGCTCTCGATCCTGCCGCTCGTGGGCACTGGCGCGATGCTCTTCAGCAAGTTCTCGAGCCGGCTCGCCAAGGTCCACCAGAACTCGGTCGCGACCATGACGGGCATCGCCGAGGAGCGCCTCAACAATATCTTCACGGTCAAGCTGTTCGCGGCTGAGCAGTACGAGGAGCAGGAGTTCGACAAGGTCAACGCCGCGATCCTCAAGAACGCGTCCCGCGCCAAGAGCGCGCGCGGCGTGTTCATGGGCGCGCTATCGTTCTCGATGAACTGCTCGCTGTTCTCGGTTCTGTACTTTGGCGGCTCCCTGATCGGCTCGAACGAGCTCACGATCGGTTCGCTCACGTCGTTTGCGCTCTACAGCGGCTTCATGGGGCTCGGCTTCTCGGGACTCTCGTCGTGCATGAGTGAGATGCGTCGTACGCGCGAGTCGTCGGCTGTGCTGTTCGACCTGCTCGAGACACAGCCCTCGGTCCACGAGGCCGACGGTAAGGAGAAGCTCGACGAGATCGAAGGCCACATCAAGTTTGAGGGCGTTTCGTTTTCGTACCCGTCGCGCGACGACGTCATGGTGCTCGACAACCTCGACCTCGAGATCCACCCGGGCGAGGTCGTCGCGATTGTCGGCAAGAGCGGTGCCGGAAAGACCACCATTGCGTCGCTCATGAGCAAGATTCTCGCGCCCTCGAGCGGCAAGGTGCTCCTCGACGGCGTCGACATCCGCACGCTGGACACCAAGTGGCTGCGCAAGCAAATCGGTGTGGTCAACCAGGTGAGTAGGTTCAATCTCAATATCTCATAGGAGCATCGCTGACTGTGTGGGACTTGCTGTCACACTTCACATAGGATCCGTCTCTCTTCGCGTCGACCGTCGCTGAGAACATCATGTACGGTGCCTCGGTGCGTGACGAGCAGCGCCTCGTCGCCGCGGCGAAGGCTGCGCACGCACACGAGTTCGTCAGCGAGATGCCCAACCAGTACGACACGTTCGTGGGCGAGAAGGGCTTTGAACTCTCGGGCGGCCAGAAGCAGCGCATCGCGATTGCGCGTGCTTTCTACAAGCGTACGAAGATTCTGATTTTTGACGAAGCGACGAGCTCGCTCGACAGCCGAAGTGAAGATGTGATCCGCCGAGCCCTCGATGCTGCGAAGCAGAACCGAACGGTGTTCGTTATTGCTCACCGTATCAACACGATCAAGCAAGCGAGCCGTATCATTTTACTTGACAATGGCAAGATCACGGAGAGCGGAACTTTTGACCAACTCAACCGCGAAGGAACGAAATTCCACGCGTTGACTCACCAGCACACTCGGATCTACTAATGCGGGCTCTCAGAGCGCTACACACGCAAATGAATACTAGTTGCTCACTTCGCACTGTCTTGGGTGTTTTCGCTTTGAAGCTTCACGGAGCAGGATGCGCATTGGCTGATCAGCATTTCAAGATGGTCGGCATAGGTGTTTAGTTGCGCGAGGTTGTCCTGTTTCAGAAACGTCGTGAGATCAACGGTACGAGTACCTGTGAACACCGAATGATTGAGTTTAGCTTACCTCTAGAACTTTGATGCGGACGTTGGTGTCGTCATTTGAGGTGCTCTCTTTTGCGAGTGCGAGTTGCTGAATCGTTTGCTCCGCCTCGATTACCTGAAACACGCCGATACGAGAATGACGATGAGAATCCGGTGTGAAGTCACAGTATCGTTGAGTACGAACTCACCTTGTCTTTTTCGACTTGAAGAGCACCCTTCAACTCTGCTATAGCATTGTCCTTCTCACGAAGCACACCATTGAGGGCTGACAGCTTATCTTGGGCTTCGTCATGCATTTGGAGGAGCTCACTACTTTGAGCTGCAAGTACTGTTTCTTAGACTAGAATAGGAAGTAAGAAGCAGAACACTCGACATCGCACCTCGCTTCTTTTGAAGTTCGACGTTGCAGAGCTCAACCTCTCTCTCTGCAGTTTCCTTGATGTTTGATATCTGCAGCGCGAGATCCACACAGTTTTGACACTCCTCTAGAGCTCTCGGCATCGTTGACTTTCGCGTTTGTTCTTCTGGAAGAGCGGTAACTACGAATATAACGAAATATCAGCCCAGAACCCTTCAAAACCAGCATGCGAAAGTGATTCTCACCATCAACGTCATCCGAGTTGATCGATGCTACGGCTGCCTTGGGATCTGCTTCTGCATCATGACGATCTGCATGTTCCTCACTAACGGACTTTATCGGGGCTGGTTCCTCCTCCCCCGGCGCATTACCAGTCATGGGATCGTCTTCAGCAGAATTTTCTTCGATTTCGACAGCACATGCGTCATTGATACGTTTTCTTTTGTTCGGGTCCGATCCGATCCATGTTTTGCTCTTCTGCTTGATCGTCTCTCCTACGTCTACAAACCACCTTCGTCAGCCATTTGGCGACGTGATCAGCGCTACAAAATCGGACCTGCTATAACCGCAAACGTGCCGGCACGATGCAACCGAGATAAGAGCTCGCTCGCCGTTTTCGTTCGGCATGTCAGCGACCTAGAGCGGGAAAGCTGTAAGTGTCTGAAACCAATGACTTTATCGAATACGCCCTCACCGAATGTAGTTCCGCTTGAGGTCTTCAGATCCACGTTCAAGCTCGGCCACTTTCTTCTCCATTGCCAATTGCGCCTCGCGAGACGATCGCAATTCTATAAGCAGATGCTCGATCTGCGTCTCTTGCGCTTGCTTGGCCTGCTGGAGTGCGCCGATTTGCTCGCACAGCTTGTTCTTCCCCGTATGCGCGAGCGCCAACTCTTCCTGAGCTGAGGAAGCGCACCACTGTGTCAGCATGTCCCCGATAAGCATAGCAGCAGAGTAATGCAGCCCATGCCTACCTTTCATAAGCTCATCTTTCAGCAGTCTGTGCTGCGTTTGAGCGGATGTTCGCTCGACGCTCTGGATCCGCGCGCGTTCGTCCTGCTTGTTGAGCCGTTGGAGCACGCTTTCGAGCTGCGAGAGCGACGCGCCGCCGCCGCGTCGCGCGCCCTCCGCGCCGGCCGATGGCGGCTGCGCGCCGCCTTTCCCTGCGCCGAACGAGCCGAGAGAGAACTTGGTCGCGTCGCCGTTGCGCAGCATGGCCGCTCGGTCCGCCGTGCGCTCTTGTTGGTTTCCCCTCCAAATTGAAGATGCCGCATGTTGCCGCCCCCACATTTTCGGAGGTTCAACCATCGAACCATCACTCTGCAAATCCTCCGACTAAGTACGATGAAGGCACAAAGGGAACTACCGTGTTTTGACAAATGAAAGAGTGATGGTGATTCAACCTCCAAAAATCTGTGACGAGGTGCTAGAACTGTTTCGAACGGCTCAGTAGTAGCCGTCCTTGGTGCTGAAGTGGTCGGCGGTCATGACCTTGGCCCAGGCCTGCGAGAAGACGTGCTTGAAGATGGCCTCGTCCGACGCG
>JAMFLL010002316.1:0-10224 GCA_027475725.1 Pythium rhizo-oryzae | reverse complement strand
CACTCTAAAGCATCACTACACCAAATATAGATATAACCTATAATTAGTTCAACTAAAAATTCAATCATTGTCCAAAAACCTAATGAAAAATTAGAACTTAAAGTTAATACCCAAGGGAAAACGAAAACAGCTTCTAAATCGAATATAATAAATAAAATAGCTACTAAATAAAATTTTACATCAAAAACTTTTCTAGCATCATCATAAGGATTAAATCCACATTCATAAGCTGTTAATTTTTCTAAATCATCTTTTTGTTTTATTAATAAAAAAGATAAATTAAATATTAAAATAGATAAAAATAAACTAAATAATAAAAATATAAATATTTTTGAGTAATTTAATAACATAATTTTTTATAAGATATTTTTTATAAAACGGGAAAAACGGGACTCGAACCCGCGACCAATAGCGTGACAAGCTACTACTCTAACCAACTGAGCTACTTTCCCTTTTATAAAAAATTTAGTGTAAATTTAACGCATCGTTAATATATATACAAGTTAAAATAGTAAATACGTATGCTTGAATAAAAGCAACTGCTAATTCTAAACCTGTTAATATTATTAATAAGATTAAAGGAACTACATGCGCTATAAATAATAAGCTATTTACATTTAACATTGACCAAGCAAAACCTGCAATTACTTTTAATAAAGTATGTCCAGCCATCATATTAACGAACAATCGAACTGGTAAACTAATTACACGTGATAAATACGAAATTAATTCAATAGGAACTAAAATAGGTACTAAGAAAATATTTGCACCACTAGGTAATAATAAATTTAAAAAATTTAATTTATGTTTTCTAATACCTATTAAATTAAAACCAATATAAATGGTAAATGCTAAAGTCAATGTAATAATTAAATGACTTGTTAATGTAGAACTATATGGTACCATTCCTACTAAATTACATAATAATATGAAAAAGAATACAACAAACATTAAAGGAATAAAATGTTTACCGTCTTTACCAATATTACCATAAGCTAATTCAGTGGTAGTATTAAAAATTATTTCAAAAATTTGTTGAAATCTTGTTGGGATAAATTTATTTTTTACGAAAAAATAAATAGATACAAATATTAAACCTATTACTAAAAATAAAGTAGAATTAGTAAATACAAAAGGGATTTTAAATATAGGTAAAATTTCGAATTGCTCTAAAGGACTATTAATAAACATATAATTAATTTCCACCCCACCAGTATACTGCTACGAATAAAAATAACCAAACAACATCTACAAAATGCCAGTACCAAGCCGCTGCTTCGAAACCAAAATGGTGTTGTTTAGTAAAATGGTGGTTTATTAATCTTAAAGTTGTTACTATAATAAATATAGTACCTATGATAACATGTAAACCATGAAATCCTGTTAATAAAAAGAAAGTTGTACCGTAAATACTATCAGAAATAGAAAAAGTACTTTCTACGTATTCTAAACCTTGAATCATTGTAAAGAAAACAGCTAAAGAAATTGTTAAAATTAAACTTAAAATAGCGTTTTTTCTATCACCATATATTATTGCATGGTGAGCCCAAGTAATTGTAGCACCAGATGTTAATAATATTATAGTATTTAATAATGGAACACCCCAAGCATTAATTGTTTCAATACCTAAAGGAGGCCATAATGAACCTATTTCTGGTACAGGAGCTAAAGCTGAATGGAAAAAAGCCCAAAAAAAGCTTATAAAGAATAATAATTCACTAAAAATGAATAAAAGCATACCATTTCTTAAACCTAATTGTACTTGTTTAGTATGTTGACCTTCATATACAGCTTCTCTTACAATATCTCTTAACCAAGTATACATTGTAAAGATTATCATAAAAAAACCTGTTAAAGTTAATATTAAACTTCCTGTATAATTATGAAAATACATAGCCATACCAAAAGCAAAAAAAAATATACCAAAAGATATAACAAAAGGCCAAGGACTTGGATCTACTAAATGATAAGGATGTTTATGTACATTTTTAGTATTCTTTGTAATTTCTTTAAAGAATTCTAAATCTCTGTTATATGGAGCTAAATTACCATTAACATTAGATATTTTTTCAATTTTTAAATTTTTTTTATTTATATAATAATAAGTTTTCATATAAAAATAGTTAGATTTATAAATAAAATAAAATTTTATTTTATTTATTTGACAATTAATTATTTAATCATAAATAATCTTTAATTAAAAATGCAAATTAAATTTTAATTTTTTAATATCTTTATAATATTCTTTTTTAAAATTAATTGTTTTACTTTTATTTTTTGATGTCTGAATTATTTCATTTACAATATTTTCTAAATTTGAATTTGAAAATAACCAGTTTATTGAGGTTTTAATTTGTTTATCTTCATTTAGAAACATTAAAAAATATAAATCTTTTTTTCTTTTTTTACCTTTTTTTTTATTTGGTAAACTTATAGTTTTTAATTTAGGTACTAAATTATTTATACATTTTAATAAAATAAAACTAGGTTTTTGTTTTGTTACTTTTTTTAAATTGATTAAAATGTTTTTAAATATATTTTCTGATTTTGTTTTTTTACCTTTTTTTAGTAATACATTTATAAATAATTTTTTTATTTTATACTCTTCGTAATTTAGTTCCATATTTTGATCTAGATGTTGTTCGTTTTAAAATTCCTAATAAATCATATTTTCCACGAACTAAATGGTATTTAACTCCAGGTAAATCTTGAACTCTTCCACCTCTAACTAATACAATTGAATGTTCTTGTAATGTATGGCCTATACCTGGTATATAAGTAATAACGGTATATTTACTTGTTAATCTTACCTTAGCTACTTTACGTAAAGCTGAGTTAGGTTTTTTAGGTGTTCTAGTATACACTTTTAAACAAATACCTTTTCTCTGTGGACAACTTTTTAAAGCAGGACTTTTATTTCTTTTTTTTTTGCTTAATCTTTTTTGTTTTTGTAAAAATAATTGATTAATTGTTGACATAATTAAATAAAAACTTTTATTTTAATTTTGAATAATAACGGACTCGAACCGCTAACATTTTCGGTGTAAACGAAATACTCTACCAATTGAGCTAATTATTCATTGGGCCTAAGTAGACTTGAACTACTGACTTTACACTTATCAGGCGTATACTCTAACCAACTGAGTTATAGGCCCTTTTGAAGTAAAAGGATTCGAACCTTTGATTATCCGCACCAAAAACGGAGGCCTTACCACTTGGCTATACTTCAAAAAACAGGTTTAATATGCTTAGAAAGACTCGAACTTTCATTTTATAGATCCGCAATCTAACGCTTTATCCATTAAGCTATAAGCATATTTTTTTATTATTTTTAATAATTTTAACATTAATTAAAAAATCTTTTGATAATGTTTTTTTTAAAATTATTAAGAAGTTAAATAATTGAAATATATTTATAAAATTTATATCAATTTTTTGAACATAATTTTTATATATAAAATGTTCACGTGATTTTTTATTTACATGTGGTGATTTTAATAAAGTAAAAATTTTATTTTTATTTTTAACTTTAAAAACCCCTTTTATTTTTAAATCTTTAAATTTATACAAGTCTTTTATCTTTACTAAGTTTTTTTTTAGTTCATTTAATTTTTTTACTGATTTTAAGTTTATACGTAAAATATACATAGATATTATATTAAGTTGTTTTGTTTGGAGGCGGACTTGAACCACCGACACAAAGATTTTCAGTCTTTTACTCTAACCAACTGAGCTATCCAAACTTAAATATTATATTAATAAATATAAATAAATTTTATTTAAATTTACTAATATAATATTTGGGAATAAGAATAAGAATACAATAATTTGTGTATTAAATAATAAAATAATACTTTGAATTTTATTAATCTTACTTAAAAAAATTTTTTTTGAAATTTTTTCAAAATAAACAATTTTTATTATTTTTAAATAATAAAAAGAACTTATAATACTTATAATTACTGCAAAAAATACTAAACTAAAATAACCGTTTTTAATGCCTGAATAGAATATAAAAAGTTTAGAAAAGAAACCTGCTAGTGGAGGTATACCTGCTAAAGAAAAAATATTCAATATCATTATAATTGAAATTAAGTTATTAATATTGTATAAACCTGATAAATCAGTTAAATATTTTATAGGTTTATGGTTAATATTTATTGAAATATAAGAAGTCCATAAATTTATACTCATAATAATATATATAACAATATATAATAAAATATAAGGTATGTTATTTAATAAATTTGATGTAAATCCTATAAGGATAAAACCTACATGACTTATTGAACTATAAGCTAATAATCTTTTTATTTTTTTTTGTTGTAAAGCAGATAAAGAACCAATTAACATTGATAATATAGCTGTTATATAAAAAAATAATTCGAAGAAAAAAGAGATATGATAAAACACATCAAAAAAAAAACGTATTAAAACACCTATAAATGCTATTTTTGGTACAATAGCAAAAAAAGCTGTAATATTATTAGGAGCACCTTCATAAACATCAGGTAACCAAAAATGAAAAGGAGCTACACCTATTTTGAATAATAAACCTATTATTATAAATATAAATCCATATACAATACTAATTAATAAATCTGTATTTTCTAAATAATTTATATTAGATAATATTAAAAATATATTACTAAAGTTTAAAGAACCTAATATTACATATAATATAGATGAACCAAATAAAATAAAACCTGAAGCAATTGATCCTAAAATAAAATATTTTAAAGCTGCTTCTACTGATAAAATAGATTTTCTTTGTGAAGCTGTTAAGATATAAAAGCTTAAACTTTGTAGTTCAATAGCTAAATATAATGTTATAAAATGATTTGATGAAACCAAAATCATTAAACCTAATAATGATATTAATAATAAAATATTAATTTCATATGAATTAATTTTTTGTTGAATTAAATATTTTTTTTGGATTAAAAAACAAACAATTGAAGTTAATATTAAAATTATTTTTATGAATTGAGTAAAATTATTAATAATTAAAACACCATTCATTACTGTAGTTGAAAAATTTTCTATATTATAAGTTAATATTAAAATTATTAATAATAAATATATTATTATAGTATTTAAATTTTTAATAATCAAAATTTTTTCATTATTTTGACTTTTTTTATAAAATACTCCAAATAATAATAAAATTAATAAAATAGTAGTTAAAAAAAACTCGGGAATTAAAAGTTCAAAATTATTGTTAAAAATTTCTTGTAAAATCATAGTTTTATAAAAATAAATAAATATTATGAAAAATACTTATCTACTATATATGCTATATTTTGGTAAATAAATTATAAAATATTAAAATTAATATTTTCTATTTCTAAAATTCTATAAAACATAAAATGTCATTAAAAAAAATAAAAAATTTTTCAATTAATTTTGGTCCACAACACCCTGCAGCACATGGTGTTTTGAGATTAATTTTAGAATTAAATGGTGAAGTTGTTAAAAAAGCTGATCCACATATAGGTTTATTACATAGAGGTACTGAAAAATTAATAGAATATAAAAACTATTTACAAGCTTTACCTTATTTTGATAGATTAGATTATGTATCAATGATGTGTCAAGAACATGCTTACGTTTTAGCTGTAGAAAAATTATTAAACTGTGATATCCCGTTAAGAGCTCAATATATTAGAGTACTTTTTTCAGAGATAACTAGATTATTAAATCACATTTTAGCGATAGTGTGTCATGCATTAGATGTTGGTGCAATGACTCCTTTTTTTTGGGGTTTTGAAGAAAGAGAAAAACTTATGGAATTTTATGAAAGAGTATCAGGAGCTAGAATGCACTCTAGTTATTTCAGACCAGGTGGTGTAAGTCAAGATTTACCAAAAGGTTTATTAAATGATATTCATATTTTTTGTAGTCAATTTAATACTAGATTAGATGAATTCGAAGAAATGTTAACTAATAACCGTATTTGGAAACAAAGACTTGTTAATATAGGTGTTGTAAATGCAAAAGATGCTTTAGATTGGGGTTTTAGTGGTGTAATGCTTAGAGGTTCTGGTATATCTTGGGATTTAAGAAAAACACAACCTTATGAAGTTTATGATAAAATAGATTTTGACGTACCTGTAGGTACTAATGGTGATTGTTATGATCGTTATTTAATTAGAATTGAAGAAATGAGACAATCTATTAGAATAATTTTACAAGTTTTAAATGAAATGCCTGAAGGTCCTATTAAATTAGATGATAAAAAAATAACAAATCCTAATAGAATTCAATTAAAAAATTCAATGGAATCATTAATACATCATTTTAAATATTATTCAGAAAACATAACAGTTAATAGTGGTGAAACTTATACTGTAATTGAAGCGCCTAAAGGTGAATATGGTGTTTTCTTAGTTTCTGATGGTACAAATAAACCTTATAGATGTAAAATAAAATCACCAGGTTTTGCGCATTTGCAAGCTTTAGATTTTATGGCTAAAAATCATATGATAGCGGATGTTGTTACTATTATTGGTACACAAGATATCGTTTTTGGTGAGGTAGATAGATAAAATAATTAAAAATTAATGAAAAATAATCTTTTTAAAAAATATAAAATAAATCAATTACAAAACATAAAACAAAATTATAAATATATATATGTATTTCGTTATAATGATCTTACAATTAACGAAGTAATATTATTAAAAAAAAAATTAAAGACTTTAAATTATAAATCTTTAATTTTAAAACAAAACATTACAAATAATTTTTTCATAGATTTAAAAGGACAAGGTTCTTTATTAATAATATACGGTAATGAATATTTAGATTTAGTAAATAATATAAGTAATTTTAAAAAAATAGAATTAATTTTTTTAATATTAGAAAAAAATGTATATTCAAATTTAAAATTAAAACAAATTTTAGCTAATTCAAACTCTTATTTAAATATTACACTAATAAGACCTTTTTTAAATTTTTTACATTATTTAAGAAAAATATAAAAAGGCGAATATAACTTAAAGGTAGAGTATCAGATTGTGGGTCTGAACGTTATGGGTTCAAATCCCATTATTCGCCTTATTTTCTAATAGCTTTATGTCTACTCAATTTATGTTAATAATTTTACTTATTTTACCAATAATAGCAACAATTGTGTTGTTCTTTTTAAAAAATGAAAAGACAATTAAAAATTTCAGTATATTTATGTCTTTTTTCATTTTTGTAGTGTCTTTACCTTTATGGATTTTATTTGATAAATCAACTTCTAATTTTCAATTTTTAGTAAAAATAGATTGGATTAATCAATTTAATTTACATTTTTATTTAGGTATTGATGGTATTTCTCTTTTTTTCATAATATTAACTACTTTTTTAATACCAATATGTATGTTAATTAGCTATGAAATAATAACAAAAAATGTTAAAGAATATTTCATTTTATTTTTTATATTAGAATTTTGTTTAATTATTTCATTTAGTGTATTAGATTTATTTGTTTTCTATATATTTTTTGAAAGTGTTTTAATACCTATGTTTTTAATAATAGGTATTTGGGGTTCTAGAGAAAGAAAAATTAAGGCTTCTTATTTATTCTTTATGTATACATTAGCAGGTTCTCTTTTCATGTTTATTGCTATTATACATTTATTTTTAACAGTAGGTACAACAGACTATCAAATTTTATATTATAGTAATTTAGATTTTTCTTATGAAAAATTATACTGGTTAGCTTTTTTTTTATCTTTTGCTGTAAAAGTACCAATGTTACCTTTTCATGTTTGGTTACCTGAAGCACACGTTGAAGCTCCAACAGCTGGTTCTGTTTTACTAGCAGGGATTTTATTAAAGTTAGGTTCATATGGTATGGTTCGTTTTTTAATACCATTATTTCCTAAAGCAAGTATATATTTTACTCCTTATGTATTAGTATTATGTTTAATATCAGTAACATATGCTTCATTAACAGCTATAAGACAAACAGATTTAAAACGTATTATTGCTTACGCATCTGTAGCTCATATGAATTTTATTGTTTTAGGTATTTTCTCATTAACATTACAAGGATTGGAAGGTAGTATAATTCAAATGATAAGTCACGGTTTAGTATCAAGTGGCTTATTCTTTTCTATTGGTTGTTTATATGATAGATATCATACACGTTTTATAAATTATTATGGTGGATTAGCACATACAATGCCTTTATTTTGTATAGCGTTATTCATTTATATATTAGCTAATATGTCTATACCAGGTTCAAGTAGTTTTGTAGGTGAATTATTAATATTAACAGGTGTTTTTGAAGATAATACTACTACTGCTGTTTTTGCTACTATAGGTATGTTTTTAGGTGGTGTTTATTCATTATTGTTTTATAATAGAATTTGTTATGGTAATATTCAAAATATGTATTTAAAAGTATATTATGATTTAACTTATCGTGAATTTTTAATACATTTAATTCTAATAGTGAATATTTTTCTTTTAGGTTTATATCCAAAAATATTTGAAAGTTGTATGCATGAAAGTGTTTCAAAAATTTTAGTTCATATAGACTTTTCATATTTTTTTTAAAAATAATAATTTTTTTTTTAAAAAATTATTATTTTTTAGCCCTTTTAGTCTAGTGGTTAGGACATTGCCTTTTCACGGCAAAAACACGAGTTCAATTCTCGTAAAGGGTAAATATGATAATTTAATAACCATTTAATGGCTATTGAATTATCATATATCCTAGAATCAAATATTAAAAAATACAAAGATGAAAAAAGTTTACAAGAAACAGGTATTGTTTTATCTATGAGTGATGGTATTGCTAGATGTTACGGTTTAACAAAAATTCAAGCTGGAGAAATGGTTGAATTTAATAACGGTGATATTAAAGGTATGGCTTTAAACTTAGAACCTGATGTTGTTGGTGTGGTTGTTTTTAGTAATGACAGAGAAATCCAAGAAGGTAACTTCGTAAGAAGAACAGGTTCAATCGTAAGTGTACCTGTAGGTTCAGAAGTATTAGGTCGTGTAGTTGATGCTTTAGGTCAACCAATTGATGGTAAAGGTCAAATAAACACTAAATTATCAAGTAGAGTAGAAATTAAAGCTCCAGGTATTATGCCTAGACAAAGTGTTAATGAACCAGTTCAAACAGGTTTAAAAGCTGTTGATAGTTTAATTCCTATTGGTAGAGGTCAAAGGGAATTAATTATTGGTGATAGACAAACAGGTAAAACTTCTATTGCTATTGATACAATAATTAATCAAAGAGAGCCTCATTTAAGAAAAGATGCTGATAATCAATTATACTGTATTTATGTTGGAGTAGGTCAGAAAAGATCTACTATTGCAGAATTAACAAAAACATTAGAAGAAAAAAACGCTATGTTCTTTTCAGTTATTGTAGCTGCTACTGCTTCAGATTCAGCTCCATTACAATTCTTAGCTCCATATACAGGTTGTGCTTTAGGTGAATTCTTCAGAGACAACGGTAAACATGCTGTTATATTTTATGATGATTTATCAAAACAAGCTGTTGCTTATAGACAAATGTCTTTATTATTAAGAAGACCTCCAGGTAGAGAAGCTTATCCAGGTGATGTATTCTATTTACACTCTAGATTATTAGAAAGAGCTGCTAAAATGAATAAAAAAATTGGTGGTGGTTCATTAACAGCTTTACCTGTTATTGAAACACAAGCTGGTGACGTTTCTGCTTATATTCCTACAAACGTAATTTCTATTACAGACGGTCAAATTTTCTTAGAAACTGAATTATTCAACCAAGGTCAAAGACCTGCTATTAGTGTTGGTTTATCTGTAAGCCGTGTTGGTTCTTCAGCTCAAATTAAAGCTATGAAACAAATTGCTGGTACAATGAAATTAGAATTAGCTCAATTCAGAGAAGTACAAGCTTTTGCTCAATTCGGTTCTGACTTAGATGCTACAACACAACAACAATTACATAGAGGTGTTAGATTAACAGAAATGTTAAAACAAGGTTTAAATGTTCCTTTAGCTGTTGAAGATCAAGTTGTTATAATTTTCTTAGGTGTAAGAGGTTTCTTAGATAAAATTGCTGTAGATAAAATTTCAACATTTGAAACTTCTTGGTTAAACTTTATTAAAAACAACCATTCTGAAATTTTAAGTGAAATTTTAACTAAAAAAGAAATTTCTAAAGAATTAGATCAAAAATTAAGAACTTTAGCTGATAATTTTACTAAAAATTTTTTAAATAAATAATTTTTT
>JAMFLL010002315.1:0-10231 GCA_027475725.1 Pythium rhizo-oryzae | reverse complement strand
GGTAGAGTAGCCTATGATATTTGCACCTGAGATGTGCGATAGTGTGTGTCTATGCCTCATCGGAGGTGGGTGGTGGTTGGCATTCCAGTGGGCGGCTCCATTCCAGCCTCACGGCTTTATGCCGCAACCGACGCGCGCGAAGATGCCCGCGCCTACATGAACAGACGAGCGACGACGACGAGGAGGCCTCCGCAGCACCAACACATACCAGCGAGCGAGTTGGCCGGACGACTCAAGGCGACGCGGCTCGTGGCGCGCGAGGTATGTCTGTCTGTCTATCTTGGTGTCTGTGCCGCGCGCTGGTTGTGGGGGCTGGTGTAGATGGACTGCTGACGGTTGCGTTTCAGTGTCGTGTGGCGCAGGAAAGCCGCCCTCAAATGAACATGAGCGAACGTGGCGCACCTCCGTTGCTATAATAACGCCGAGCGAGTGGGCGATGGAGTGGATGCGGCGACCGGCGGTGCTGGTCGCCCCTCTGGACACGTTTGACGAGAGCGTCCCCGCGCTCGTGCGCGAGGTGCTCACACCGGCGAGCGGCCTGCTGCACCGGATCGTCAGCTCCACGGGTATCTATCTCGACTCGCGCATCCCTTAGTGCTACCTCAACCTGCCGGGCGCGGCTTCTGGCGTTCGGTACGGCATGGCATTGCAACAAGACGTGCTCGCGGGCGGGTGGCTCACACGCGCTGGGTCGACAAGACTCGTCGTGTCCGCCTCATGGCGTCGGTTCGAGGGGACCGGTGCGTCGGATCGAGGGGGGCGGTGTGTCGATCGTACAGGCGCCGGGTAAAACTTGTACGACGCATAGGTCGGCGCAAACGAATGGACGGTGCTGGTTCCTGTCTCGGCAAGACACCGCTGCGCTTTGATTTCGGGCTACTGCGAACGGTGGTTGACGACGGCGTGGCTACACGCGCAGCGACGACAACCAGAACGAAGGACGATGACGACGGCGCCGAAGAAAATGATCACGACGACGATACCGAAGAAGGCGAGCACTTTTCGAATCCACACGTACGATCGCTTCCGAAGAAGGCGAGGAAGACGAGCTGTCTCCACTGGCGTGTTTCGCCCCTCCCAAGCCTCGGTAGAGACCCCAACGTTGATGAGAAGGATATACTCAGCGCCACACCTTGTGGCCGCGGACTGCGACGCGCTGCTGCGTTGGTCGAGAGAGAAGAGGGTAATGGACATTGGCGTGGGTACCGTCGAGAAAAGCCCGAAGATCGGCGCCAAGAGTCTCCACCGAAAACGTCTGCGAGCCGCTCGGCCCGAGGTGTATGAGCTGCTGGCTTGCTGGCTGAGTGACATAACCCCTTCGGAAGCGACAATCACGTTCTCTGATTAGCTGCTACACACTCGACACAGACCACGGAGTGCGTGGAAATTACGGAGAGAGCTCTGTAGTTGGTGCTTCCAGTCGATACCCTCCCCTGCGAGCTACACATCCAGATCCAACACGTCACAAGCCATATTCGACGAGGCACTAAACGCCCTCACCAGCATTCGCGTAAGCTGGGGCGACGAAGTCGTCGTGGAGGCGTTCCGGAACGTGCAAGGTGTCTCGCAGTTGATTGAGGAGTGGTTGGTCGTGTTCAGAAACCCTCCTGCCCTGACGAGGCTCGAGTGTCCACATTGCAGCTCTTCCTTCTTTTTGTCAGTAGCGGGGCCAGCCTCGACAAGCTCAAGGCCGCAGATATTCGTGGTTCGATCGAGAACAATGATCTGATCCCGGCGTCCCTCAAGCCGGTGGCCATTTCCATTCTGAGTCTGCTTGGTTACAACGCCGATCTGAAAGTCGAGTTCCAGCTGGCGATCAACCGCTTTGGCGAGGCCGAGGCGTTCTCGCAACGCAAAGAGGCCCCGTCGAACCTGACCAACTTCCTCCAACTCTACACACTTACGGACGAGTCGCTGCAATAGGTCGCGATCGACCTGTGCATGCGGCACCTCGTGGACGGCACGAACGCAGTCGTGCGCGAGTCGAACCAGCCTACTGACGGAAGCGTCGAGGAGTTGATGGACTGAATCCGAGACTATCTCATCTGTCTCGGCAAGCTGTCGAACGCGAGGAAGTTCGTCGAGCTGTACATGCGCCAGTGGAATACGAATGCTTTACTGGCCGTCTGTTTCAGTCGTCGACGAGCTGTGAACCGCGGCGGACTCCGTGAATGTGCAGTATTGAGTGCCGCACAGATCACGGATGCGCTGAACATCTGTGCGAAGATCACGGACACGCTCTCGGTCGCGCCTGCACGTACAGCTTGTCGCCAGCGTCCATCATACCCTCGAAGCTGGCGTCGTACTGCACGACGTTCGGGTCGAGCGCACCGCCAGTCTCCTTGCGCGCGGACCTTGGTGGCCTTCCACATTCCGTTCATGATCGGCTCGCCGTGAGGGAGGTTCGCCAGCAGCGCAGCGTAGCTCGAGCGATAGATCGGTTTAAGGTCGCACGACGCCACAGCATAAGCCAGCGCATCCGCAGGCACCGCAATCTCGAGTGGCTTCTCGAGCATGGTGTAGCCGCCTCGACAAGGCGTCCTTGGTCTCATCGCGCGAGATCGCGGCGAAGGACGAAGCGATCGGGTTCGATGCAACGCCCACGCCGTTGTACTTGAGGTCAGCGATCTTGTTGCGCGGAGCAAGCTCGATCTTGAACACCTCTCTACTCACCTCGCGAGTAGCGAGAACCGTCAGTGACTGGAACGTCTTCTTGGTCTTCGAGGCGAACTCGAGCTGATCACCCAGGGTCGGGAGCGCAGCGCCGCTCACGGGTGTAAACCACGACTTGATCTTCAGCATCTCGACGTCATCAGTGCGAGTGAGGTTGACCACGCTCGAGTCGTTTTTATAATGGCGAACGTCGTCAAAAACGAACTCCGTGAACTTGCCACAGATGAAGAACTCGTTGCGAAGCTCCACCACTAAGTTAGTGGCACTAACTGGCGACGAGTGAATGAACGGAAGGCGTTTGCGAGAGATCTTCCCGACACCCGAGACGACCTTGCCGCTCTCGATGATGCGCAGGGTCAAGACGTTCGATGCTCATTGCTCGCCTGGAACGAGAAGCTTTTCTTCGCATCCGACAGAAGTTTGTTTGAGTGCTTCAGGTGCATGCGTGAGGTAGAGAAGATTGCCCTTCACTTTCTTCGTGCACACGGATGCGATCAGCGACTTGCACAACACGATCGTCGAGAAGTCCCTCGGCACCGAAACGTCTCCGCCCGCGAGACCCACAGAGGCGTTGTACGCTGCCGTCTTCGAGACGATAATCTCGTCCGTGAACGTGCCCAGCAATAACTTCTCGCACGCGGCCTTGCACGACTCCGTATCCTTCCCCTGCTCAGCCTCCGCGTGGATCGTGGTCAACATGTCGCAGTTATACGTGAACTTGAGCTGAAGAGGAACACCGACCGCCTTCAACTCCGCAGTCGCAAGGCACACCTCCGCGACCTTCACAGTGATGGTATCATCGTCCTTGGTCACGCGAACCACCGGCATGTTCCCGAGGCCAAAGATCGAGGCGTCGACGACGCCTGCAGAGCGTGCCAATCGGCAGCCGACGGAAGCGGACAGCTATCTTCTGCAACGCCAGCACCTGATCGTCCGCAGTGGACGACACCACGACATCTCGGCTCGGCCGCCGCAGCGCTCGCGGCGCTCGCTTTCACAGGCAGAGCAGCCACGACCTGGCAGAAACCCTCCGCGATGTCGCCGAGGATCTTGCCAACCGGCTCGTCGCACACCGTGCGGTAGCGAACCGCCACAGCTCCCTGAAGGATGTACACACGCTGCGCGTCGCGGTTCGGAACCGCTTTCAAACTCTCCGACTACCACAGCGAGTCCATCTTGAACGCGTCTAGAACTCCATGTCGATGATCGAGATGAACGTCACCGGCTTGCCACCGCCGTTGCGGCACAGCTCCAGGAAAAAGTTGCAGTCCGGTACCGAGAAGATCGTGGTCACTGACTTGGGGAATCTGGCGATGAACTGCGTCACCGTCTCGCGCGGCTGCGTCGACAGCAGCGACGAGTAGAACGAGCTGCCACCCGTGTCGAGGCGGAAGCGCTCCACTGTGCGCGCCATGAAGTTGACCACGTGATCTCCTTGAAGCTCTCGTACAGCCAGCGCTGGGGACGGCCCGGGATGTCCAGAAACATCAACTCGATCATGCGCGTCAGCACCTCCGATTACGTCAGCCCCTCTAGCTCTGCTGGCAGCACATCCTCGCCGCTCTCCGTGATCTTGCAACCTAAGTAAGGCTTCTGGAAATCCGTGTTCAGGCGAATCCGATGATCGCGTCCCGGTCGAAACGAACAGCGAGCTCCATCTCCTCGCGGGGCTTGGTGGAGTACTTACGAGCGAACTCACGCCACGAATGCGGCATCGGCTTGTCACCTTATGGATCAGCTCGCCTAGCTTGGACGTGACCGTGACGATGCCACCGGCGATGCCGTCGTAGCTCTGCTCCGGCAATACCAGATGTGTCCACGACCAGCTGCTTCACCTCTGTGGCAGTCGCGGATTCCTCCACCGCCATCACACGCAAACCGAGCAGGATGCCGTCGGCCGGCATCTTCGCCGTGTGGCCATGCGACAGGCTCCACTCGCCCGTGATGTACACGTGCGATTGATTCTTCCCACTTACCAAAGCCCGAGCCGACGACAAGAAGCACGCTCGGAAGGCAGCGGATCGCGGCGTCCGTCGCCTCGAGGGCTTGTGGATTTTCTCGAAGTGAGTGTCGACCCGCGCGGCTGCCAGTCCACCACATGATGATCATGATCGAAGCGGCGCGCGCGATGTCCACGACGGCGTTGATACCGTCCACTGAACCAGGCTTCAGACCAGGCTTCGACCTACGAGGTTGATACCCGCTCGCTGATGATCTCCACGACATGGTCCTTGGTCGGAATGCCAGCGCCGATCGTGATGCTTTCGATCAGCTCGCCGCTCTTGCGCAGCCGGACCACCATCGGAACCGGAGGCTGCGTGAAGCAATCTGTTGCGACCCCCACTGCTTGGCATTCAGGTAGAGCACGTAGGTCGAGATGCCGCAACCCTGCTGGTCTTCCTTACGAGCTCGCGAATCGACGACTCGAAGACGCTCGGGCACAAGCAGGCGGTTCTTGCGGAAGTTGAGGCGGCACGACCTTGACGGACGCGGGCTCCTCATCTGGTAGCAGATGGCGTCGATCTTCATGAGCAGTGGCACGTTCTCCATCGAGGGCAACTCCTTGAGGACGTTGTGGTGGACCTACGGCAGATCATGCTTGACGAGCCCGTCAAGCGGCTACAGCTCCCAAAGCTTGTATGCCTGCAGGTACGAAACCTTGACTTTGCCCAACACCAAGCACCTTCATAACGCAATGTGTCATGGGGTCTTCCTCCTCCTCCTCCGCTTCCCCAATGCGCGTGGTCCTCGTCCGCAGGCTCCAGCTTGTTCCACGCGTCGCTGCTGCATCACGCACGTGCTCGACCGCAGCACCAACAAGAGCGCGGCGTTCTCACCGGCGCCCACGATCGGCCACTCCATGGATGAGCAGCTGGCTACGCCCGTGGAGCCACGGCCGTTTCATCCGGCGAGCGAGCGTCCACTTGGGCGCGGACACGGTCGAGGTCGTGGACTTGTTGGCGCTGCCGCGAGCCTGCCCCTCGACGCTTGATAAGCGCTGCACTGTCGCCGTCGCCGTCGTAGTTGCGGTCGTCTTCAACGCGAACGTCGGGTGGGTGGCCTCCTGATCAACACACGACGTTCCTCGGCTTCAGGCATCAATGACGTCGACAGGCCTCGCAGTGCTGCGGGGACGCACCTCGCTCCACCTCGACCAGCGACTTGTTTGCGGCACTCACGAGGGACGTGCCACCGCGAACGGTTGTTGTTTGCGATGGGCGCGACGAGCTCGTCGACGACGTTAATGAGCACCTACGCAACAAGCCCACGAGTCAGCAGTGTTCGATAAACGATTCGAATCGCAGCCGTGACCAGTGAGGACGGGTAAGGTGTGAACTCGCCCTCGAGTATCCTGTCGCCGGCGTCCACGATCGACGAGAAAACGACTCCGCCGCTCGACAGGCGCTCGGCACCCGCCTTCTTTCGATTCCTTGGATTCAATGATTCAATACAACAACGTGAGCCCTCTCAGCCTTGGTGTGACGCATCACGTGCGCGCGGATCGACTTACCCGGTTTGTCTGGAGCAACAACAGAGCCGCTTGTCCTTGTCGTCGTGGTATGGCTTGTCGGCGTCCGCTTGCTCCAGCGGCATGGCCTTCCCCCCGCGTGGCTCGTGCCGACCCGCGCTTCCCAGTGAAATCGGTGCAGCGCCTCCACGCCAAGAATGCCGCTCACCACGCCGCGCTCCTGGGGTGGGGCAGGCTTCGGTTGCGTGACGCGAACCTCCGCTCGGCCCCACGCCCTAGTCAGGAGAAACGGGCGGTAAGACCGCACTCTGGCGCCACGAATACCCACCGCTCCCGCCGTCAGCCGCTGGGCCCGACAAACCGCGCGATTAGGCTGCTGGATGCTGGTGCGAATTTGGTTTTGAGGGCCCGGTGGGGCGAGCCCCGGCGTGAACGGGTAGTTGCTTGCTTTGCATTTCGATGCTTGTCCTTCGGGTGGAGCGTCCCAGAGAGAACGCCCCGCCACGTCCCGGATAGAATACCCGCGGCGCCGCGTCCCTGCGATTCAGTGGTGCAGCCTGCCCCTAATAAAAACCCTAGAACACCGCCATGATGACGGCGTTCTCTTCCCTTCCAACGTTGAAGATCTTTCTCTTGAATCGGCGGGAATCTGCGTGTCCAACGTGAAGTGCGGTATATAACGGCGGGCCTCGAGTATGGGGGAGAACCGAGGAATCGAGCGGCGGCTCGCTGTTTACTTCCGCGTTCGGACGTTGCTGCCTGGTGCGCGGCCGGCCGATCCGCCCGGGCCGCCGTGCGCGGCGGCGCCACCCCAGCGACACGAAGTAGGTAAACGCGATGTTCCCGTACGTATGAGGATGAGGTTGGAAATGGGCCACCGTCAGTTGGTCGCGCGCTCGTAGATCGAGTAGACAAACCGTAGATGTGTACGCTAGCATAGACAAATCCACACGATACATGTCAGCACTTTGTATCCCAAACACTATCACAGAACGGATAGGCAAAAATGTACGAGGGAAGAGGCTGGACGAGAGCTGAAGAACGAGATCGTGACGCCAAACCAGTGGTTTGGCGTCACGATCTCGTTCTTCTTGCAGGTGTGGAACCTCAAGCGGAAGACCGTCGTGGCCGAGATCTACACAGTCATACAAAGCGAGAGACTATTAGAAAGGGGCGTACTTCCAAGCCAAAACGAGAGAAGAGATAGAGTCGTTACCGGCGTTGACACGAAGTGAAACTTTCTCGATACTGGCCTTGGGAACGGCTGGTGCTTGATATCGGTAAAGTGGCCCAGGCGCACGTCCTTCTCGGTCCACCAAGTGTCCAGAAAGCCCTGGAGGTCCTTCCGCGCCTCGTCGAACGACTGAGGGCGCTTGGTTCTGTCCCAGCCACTGCCGATTATGAGTGACACCATCGCACAGAAATAATCCAAAATAGACGCGTTCCGGAACGCACTGTTCGGCAAACGCCTTGGTCTCAGCCACGTATTCCGTGCGGATGATCGTGCCCTCCGGGAAGATCACGAAGAAGATCGGGAGCTCGTCGTGGATCAAACTTTCCATGTACGCTACGAGTAAAGAACAAAAACAATCGCACTCGCGGAACCGTTATTCGCAATGTCCACGGAATCCCCACCGCCGATTCATGGAACCAAAACGCACCCTTCATATGCTTGGCGTCGTGGTCAACGTTGCGCTTGAGGAACAGAAAATCAAAGAGGTGCATGCCCCAGCCAAAGACCGGCACCTTCTTGAGCTGGTCCTTGAGCACGATCTTGATGTTGCCGGCGCCATCAAAGTGGCGCGCGGTCTCCCAACGTACCACCAGTCGGCGTCAACCTGGTGGTTGGCGATGATTATCGCCGGGCGCGAGCGGTCCGAGCTCGGTCTCGTCGTTCCCTACTGTATTGTCGAACGCCTTGGACCGGTGTGTGTCGATCACGGCGGCGTGCTACTCAATGCAAATAACACAAACAAACGCACCTAGCCACAGTAACCACTCTCCCTCCGAAGGAATCGCGCGACGCCCCACGCACCTCATTATCCTGGCCATTCGCCGTCCAACATTGAGCAGCAAGTTAGACATCTTCAAGCCGCGGTCGAAGATGCCGACCGTGTGCAAGTACGCGACGCCGACAGCTATCCGCGCGCGACGCACCTTGACAGACGCCCCTGACGATGGCGCGTGCGCTGGAGTTGCTCGCTGCCCGAAGACGCGCGATCTGCGGGCGTCGTGGCGCTGCGCAGTGACCACGTTGCCCTTGGACAACATCGCCATGTCCGCGTTCTTCCGCCTCATAGCTTTTCGTGGTGTGGTACACGCCCAAACTCAGTTGGGCCACACCAAGCGGGTTTAGGAAAGCCAAAACGGATTTAGCAGAATCGAATCCAAACCCGGGTGACGCCACTGGCAGTGGATGTCTCCAAAATGAGGCGGTCGCTCTCGTGGAGGCCCTCAACGACGACCCCCCCTAGTCCTCTGGCGCGTGGGCGACGATGATCGCGGCGCTCACGACCGCGCGATCAAGTAGCAGGCGAGGAAGTCACTTGCAGCGGCGGCTCGGCGACGGCTTGACGCGAATGTCGCGATTGCCGTGGCGACGAGCTTCCTCAACATGGAGGCGCTTCATCTGGTGCGTGCTTTCATGCTTCGTACCACGTAGTATGCGCGGAAAATGCGTCGGGAAGGACTGAATATGAACAATATGTGATAGACGGACATCGGCGGCATCTCTCTCTTCGTTTTCGGGGGCGTCGTGCTCTTCGCGCTCATCGCTGACCCCAACACCAACACGAAGTACCCGCTGGAAGGTCCAACAAGGTGGGTTTGCCGATGGTCGTCGTGGTTCGAGATTGTCATCACTCGTTTTGCTGATTTATATCGATGATGCTGCTCGCGAACAGCGTTTGTGTTCTACATGTCGTGCTGGGCGCGCTCGTCGTGAGCATGCTCGCGATCAGCGAGAGGCTGATGGCCCATCAGCTCAAGAGCCAGATGCAGTCGTCCAAGCGCAAGCAGAAGCAGGCCGTGAAGCGCCTCGAGCAGCGCATCGCATCGAGCACCTCGAGAGCCGTCTCGGGCGCATGGAAGACCGGTATCACCACCACTAGCTGAACGTCACACGCCGCCAGGCCGACAGCAAGAAGCGGCCCATGCACTTTAAGCGCATCGTGCTGCGCTTCGCGATGGCGCGCGACGCGTTCGAGACGATCCACTGCATCTACTGCAACTACGCGGTGCGTGGTGTGACTGCTTTGCTGGGAGAAGGAGGCAACACACTCAAATGTGTCTCTTGTGTGCTGAGTAGGACGACAATGGGCTCGCGTTTGAAGGGCTCAAGGCCGCGCTGGACGAGCTGGGCGCCAAAGATGGAGGAGAAGGGCATGCGCAAGATCGTGTACGAGCCGGACACGGTGCGAGACAACTCGATGAGCCACAACGAGTTTTCATTTCGCTCGCGATCGCATTCCTGCTCGGGCTCATCACCAACTTTGAGTACATCTTGTTCGCGCGCTGTCGCGTCCGAACGCCGACGACACCGCCCACACCGCCCACGGCGGCTACGCAGGCGCCTCGGATGGACGGCGTGAAACCAGCGTCGCGAGCGCGCGCGCCGACGCGCCTGCGGTCTCATTCAAGACGCTGGACCTCATCGTCGCGGTCTCCTTGCTTTTCGACGAAGAGGCGAGCGGCACGATCCAAGTCGCACGATCCAAGTCGGTGAAGTGCGCGAGGCCATCCGCGCCTCGCAGATACAAGAGATGGATATCAGCCGCGACGGCACAATCACGTTCCAGGAGTTTGTGCTCACGTTTCAGAACTGTGTCGGCATTAATGACTGGGGGAGCGCGCCGATAAGTCTGTACTCGTCGGCTGCTCTGCTTACTATCCTAGCGCTTGAGAGCTCAAGGTCATCGATCGAAGAAGTCGGGTCTGCTCGCTGCCGAGGCCGCGTGCGACGCGATCACCAAGTCGGGAGCGGAGACTGGCCAACACGGGAGACATCAAACAGTGGGAAGCCGCGACCGGCATTCCGAGCCACGAAAGTGATAAGGAAGACTCGTTGATCTCCAGTCCGTGTGGGTCGGC
>JAMFLL010002314.1:0-10232 GCA_027475725.1 Pythium rhizo-oryzae | reverse complement strand
GAGGACAATGACGAAGACTACGACGAGGACTACGACTACGACTACGGTGGCTTTGAAGGGATGGGCGCGCCTGGGCGACGTGGCGGAGGTGGAGGAGGAGGGGCTGGTGGACGCGCCGGATATTACGGCGACTATGCGAACGAACGCGGTTTTTAGGGCATGGGCGGGTACCATTTCTTCAATGGCCTGCAGCTCGACGACTCATTCCACGACGGGTACGACGATGAGGAGGATGAGTATGACTATTGAGTAAATTGCAAGCGTGAGATCAACTTGGAGACCGGTCGGCTGAAAGCGTACATGCATGGCTCCATTTTCAAACACTCAAATAGCAAAACGATCCCTCGTTTCATGGTGGATGTTGGTGTGGGCGGAAGGAATCAGCCTTCGAGCAAACGGCCTTCGCGTGGCTGAGTCGCCGTGAAAAGCCTCTGCGTGTGGGGAATCACCCACGGCCCGACATCCTCCACGAGCAGTTCCGCCATGCGCATGCTGACGAGCTCCGTGACAACTCGGTCACCCCGAAAGTACCGAGCGCAGAGCCAACTCGACTCGGACTGGGATGCCGCCCAGGTCACGTTTTCCAGCATCACGCGCTTGTCCGGGACAGCGCGTAACGCGTCCTGGAGCGCGTGCAAGCTGCCGTGACTTGTCGCTGAAAACATGAACTGAGCGCTGCCGCCTGCGACAACAAACTTGTTAATCACGAGCCGCTCGCGCGCCGCGGCCACCTCCAGCGCTGCGGACGTTGCCTCGCCCCATGGCACGAGGTACGGTCGCACAGACTGGAAGAAACGATCGTACTGAACGGCTTCCACGTACTCGTCGAGGGTCCACGAGAAGACTTCATACTTGATGGTGCGACGGAAAGTGCCAGACCACAGACCTGTCGAGAGTCTTGGTGGCCACAACGGTGGCGCGGTCATCGTCAGCAGCAACTCTGACCCGCCACCCGCAACAACTGTGACAGGTACCATCCACCGAGCAGGATCATCCACGAGATGCAGACCAGCCGGTGCTCGTTCGGGTTGGCTTCCTGCCAGCGGTGTAGCGTATCTCGCACGGGCCTCGACTCCTCAGTGTACCCGTCGAAAAACACAATTACCCCACGCCCTGGTCGCATTTCCAGCCCGTCCAGCATGTTCTGAATGTCGGCGGCCGCGGAACTTCCCCAGAACTTCGCGGTTGTCTTCTGGTTCCCATCAAACTTGACGAGCGAGCATCTTTGCATGAATTCCTCATAGTGGATCCACACGACGAGCCACCGCTCACGGTCCACGTGGCTACACGCAAACGCATACGCCGCACAAGACTTACCCGACCCTGGCGAGCCAACCACATAGAGCGCCGCCTGTGCATCGATCGAGCACGCCTGGATCATGGTCCACAGGTCGGTCACCTGGCCACGCTTGTACAGCACGAGGTCGTCACTCGGATTCGAGGCAACCAAACCGCTTTCATCTACGTAACGCTTGGGTACGATCACCCACTCGAGCGCCGCGCCCGACGCCGCGTCTGGAACTGCTATCGTCTCCACACCGCTCGGAGGAAAGTCGCCCGGCGCTACGACCCAGCGGGCGCCGTCCACACGCCGACGCTTGTTCGAGTAATCCTCGAAAATCTCCACCAGCACGTGGATCTCGTTCTGCCGCGCCGGGAAAACCGCCTCAAAGTTGATCGCGTTGTCGAGTAGACGAAACGGAAGGACCCTCTTGAAGCCGTGGACGGGCGCGCGCGCTTGTTTCAAAAACGCTTGGATGTCGGAGGCGTCGCGGAGAAGTCTGTCGCTGCCAACGAGCGGATCCCGCGGCACGAAGACCACCAGTTCGTGCGGTGCGACCTTCAGAACTCGACGCTCCGTGTTGAGCGCGTCGGCAAGCGCGTCCCGTAGGTCGAACACAGTCGCGTCGCGCGCCACGTTCACGCGCAGCACGAGGCCCTCGCGGAGCACGCCGCAGTAGAGCGCGACGGCCATCTCTCTCTAAGGCTAGTTTTCCACTTGTTTGGTCGCCGAAGATTGAGCGAACTGGGAAAGGGACCGCCGCTGCTCCAACGGTGAGAACATTCACCTGCTGGATGCTTTGTGATTGATGCGGCGAAGAGGTTACAAGGCGGCGCCGGAACCCAACGACGGGCGCAGATCTCATTACGCGTCGCGGTGTCATGTCGTGCGAGTCGGAGTCCATCGCGAGTGTGGTGCACGCCGTCCGACTGACCGCGTGAGGGATGGAGGTGGCAACGGGATCAAGGCGGCGTTGAAAATGAAAGGGATTCGAATTTTGGCCAATCATTGGGCCGCCAAAAATTCGAACAAATTGGATTCACGGATAGCGTGACCCGACCCAGCATGACCCGACCCGACCCGACTAACTTGCATGCGCGACCCGCCACACGCACCGCCGCCGCCGCAGCTCCTCCGTGGACGAGCGCTGAGGCAGGAGACTCTCGGCCAGCTCACACTGTGTGAGTGGGCGGCGATCACCTCCAATGCCCATGGAATGTTCTTGATCTTCGCCCAGCTCACGCACGCTGACGGCACGAGCTACGCGCCGCGCGGGAACACCGATCGACTCATCGCGGCAGCACGACATTGATCGACCGAAGATCGCTTAGCCTTCAAATAAGCCCCCCAGAGCGGCGTAGCGCTGCGCGGGCACCATCGTGATCTCGCGGTGGCGATGTTCCCGTCTCGCGCGCATCGGCACGAAGTCACCAGAGGCCGTTGCCCGTCAAAGGTCTTCGACCGTTTGGAAGTGAAAGACCCCTCCCACACAACTGGGAGGTCTCGTTCCCCTCGAGTTCCCCCCTCGTCCCACGTGGTGTTGTTCTCTTTACAAGGCCTTCAAACGTGCTCTCGCCACCACGCACGCAGCAAATGGACGTGGGGTTGAAGATCTTGATTCCAGGCCAGCTGATGGCAAGCTTCACGGACCGCGCGATGGCCGCGCTTGCGACCCTCCCGATGCTCACGGAGATCTACGTGGGCGTGGCAAATATCACTGAGCACGGTCTTTTCAGCATAGTGGCGTGTGCGCAGCGGGTGTGGCAACGACAGCGAAACTACACGTTCGTGCTCGGCCGTGCTAACGATTCGTCACGTGGAGGTGCTTTCTGGAAGGTCGTGACGGATTTTCTGAGGGTTGTGACCGAGCATCAGGACGGGGATCACGTCGAGCGAGCCATGGCGGATCGTATCGTGATGCATGTGAAAGATTCCAACCCAACCAGCGCCTTGGATACCGCCACGCGCGATTCATGCCTGTCTACGCTGTTGTACTATATCGTCGCGGTGACACGAAAGTACCCCCAGGCCCAATTGCGTTTCGTCGTCAAGCTTATAGGGCAGATTCGTGCAACCGTGCGTTTCGGGGGCGATATTGACCACCAGGAATCACGCCTGCACCTCTCCGGTGTTCAAGAACTCCTCGAGCTCGATGTATACACTACTGCTGCCACTGTTCCTGTGAGCTGGACTGACGACGGTCACCCTGCCCAACGCGCGGTAGCCACTAGCTACAGCAGCAGCAGTAGCGAGGACAACCCCACCGATAGCGACAGCGACGACGACAGCGATGGTGGCGATCCAGACGAGCGTAGCGAGGATCGCTTTTTCAGCTACGACGACAGTGACGAAGACGATGTCGAGATGACCGATAGCGACACGCATGACGAGAACAGTGTGGTGGAGACGGACGACGAGATGGATGAGAGCGAGAGTGAGAACAGCACCGGGGATACTGACGACGACGGCGACGAAAGTAGCAGCGAGGTCCGTGGCGGTACGAGCGAGAGCAGCAGTGGCAACGCGCCGAGCGAGGTCAGCAGCCTCGCTGAGGACAGCAGTCACGATGGTGACATGAGCGACACTTCGGTCATGAGCGATGCTTCGGAGGAGGGCGACGACGACTCTGAGGACGATGACTCCGACGGCGACTATTAGCAGAGCGACCGCCTCGCGTGTGTCGGCGTCACTTAGTAGTCACATCCCATCAGTGTCATCCTGGAACCCAGAGCGCTATCTCACGATAAGAGACCATGATGACGCGGGTCAATCTGAGATTCTGACGCCAGTTTCTCTCGATGCTCCTTCCATGGATTCGCCATTTCTCATTCTCACCATTCTCCAATTCTCCACCCAACGCCAACGTCCAGCCGTCCAGCCATCCCATCGCCCATGTCAACCGCCGTCGTCCCCGACGCGCCACCACCGCCACCGCCGCAGCGCCTGCCGCCGACGCTCGTGCTCGCGGTGCTCGCGTTCGCGGCAGACTGCGCCACGCAGCTCCACACGCTCGCGCAGCTCTCGCGCGAGCACCTCGCATTGGCGCGCGGAACGGCACGCGCGGCCGCGGAGCACGTGATTACAGTGTCGACCGCAGACATCTCGTCGCCGCAGGGGCTCGAGCCGCTCTATCAGCGCCTCGCGAGCCAGCGCTCCGTGCCGATCTACGAGCTGCGCGTGCGCATCTCCGTGGACGACCGCGACCTATGGTCTCCGAACCAACAAGCCGCCGCCAGCACTGACGCCGACGCCGACGCCGACGAAGAGCAAGCCGACCTCGTGGCCACGGCGTGCGAGCTGCTGGGCCACCTGCCGGAACTGCGCACGCTCGTGGTGCTGCGCCGCGTGAACGGGGCGCGCGCGCACGCGGCGCCGCTCGTGGCCGTGCTCCGCGCCGCCGCGTGGCTGTGCCCGCAGCTCATGACGCTGCGGCTGCCGGCGTCCGAGCCGAGTCCGTTCAACGCCTTCGAGACGCTCGAGGAGCACGGCGAGACCGTGAGCGCCGTGCTCGCGGCGCTGATCCAGGCGCTGCCGGCGTGGCGACGCCACGGCGGGCTCACGCGCGTGGTCGCCTCGACGCCGTTCAGCTGGATGCGCGACCGCGAGCTCCAGGCTTCGCGGTGGCTCACGGCGCTCGCGACCAACTGCCCGAACCTCGAGCGGCTCAGCAGTCCCAACAAGCGGCGGTGCGACGAGCTACGCGACGACGGGCTCGTCCAGGAAGAGCACTGGCACGTTGGGCTGGACGCGTGGACCGCGTTCTGCGCGAGCTGCACGCAGCTCACGCGGTTCGACTGGACCAACGCGCCGTTCGCGACGGCGTTCTTCGAGGTCTTTGGCCGCGTTGTCAAGCCGCGGCTCACGACGCTCGTGCTCGTGGGTGCGCGCGACTGGGCCTGGCACGAGTACCACCGGCGCCTCGCGCGGCTGGTCGACGGCTTTGGCGACACGGCGCGCGACCCGCAGCGCGCGCTCGCGGCGTGTCCGGCGCTGCGCCGTCTCATCGTCGGCGACGACGACCGCGTCTCGGACAGCATCTTTGGCGACGCGTTCTGCGAGGCACTGGCGCTCCACTGCCGCAACCTCGAGCGACTCGTGGTCGTTATGCCCGCTCGCGACGCGCACGAGCCGGCGGTGACCGCGCGGACGTTCACGGACCGCGCGATGCGCGCGCTCGCGTCGCTCCCGCAGCTCACGACTGTGGGGCTGCGCACGGTCGACATCACGGGCGACGGGCTCTTTGCGCTCGCGGTGGACGGAGCCCGCAGCGACTGGAAGCGCCAGCGCACGTACACGCTTCGCGTGGGCGACACGGCGGATCCGCGCTACGCCACCGCGTTCTACGACGTCGTGATGCAGTTTCTGACGCGGCTGGCGCAGTGGGAGCACGGCGCATTGCCCTGCGCGGACGACCGCGTGATGCTGCGCGTGCACAACGGCAACGCGGAGGCGCGCTGGCCGACGGCGCAGCAGGCGGCGTTCCGGCAGCTCGTGGACACGGTGCTGCGCAGACACACGACCGTGGGGCTCCGTGTGGCCGTCACGCACCCGCTCTTCTCGACCAGCTACCACCACCCGATCAGCTTCCACGCGATCACGGACCTGGTGTTCTACACGGCGCGCGCGGCGCCGCGGCTCGGCGCGAGCTTCGCGGCATTAGGCGACCCCAGCTACGTGAACGTGTTTGTGGCCCCAGAGACGATGCGCGCCGACTGGCCCAAGGACGCGCTCGACTGGCGCCGTGGCCTTGAAGAAGATAACCGCGATCTTGGGGATGACGACGACCATCCTCCGCTTCGCCGCCGTCGGCTTCTACTTCGTGTTCGTCTTCGTTAAGCGGACGCGAGCTATGGTCGATGGGTAGCCTGCGTTTCCAATTGATTGCATTTTTCGGAACCACTCGGCTTTCGGTATCGCTCATTCTCCACTTTGTGTGCCGAAGAAAGAAAAGAGGGCCTCGAAACTCCAGGTCGCAGAGGATCATCAAACATCACATGGAAGAGTGTGGGACGAGGCTGCTCCGCTGAGTATTGCTTGGAAAACGTGCCTCGTTCCGCAACCTCACTCCTCAAGCCGCCTCTCAAGCACCAAGCATGCGCGGCGCTGGGCATCCCAGTCGTCTCCATCGCCGCTCTTCGCTGTTCGAGAGGCTGGCGCTTCGCCTCTTCGAACATGTCGTCGACTACGCCGTCGGCGATTCACCAGCCAAGCTTCTGGAAGTCGCGCTGGTTTCGTGCGCCTGGTACTGTGACGTTCGAACGCTCGACTCTGCCCGGCAGCTGCGCACGTTCACGATCGACCGAGAATACTTTCCGGGGCGCTTCTGCTCCCGGCCATTGCAGTTGAGACTACGCTACGAGCTGACGCTGCAGCGCGCGCATCTCCGAGAGCTCTACATCAATGATACTGGCCTGGACGGGGTGTCAGTCGACATGTGGACGCAGGTGTTTGCGGCGGCACCGCTTTTGGAGTCGCTCGGTATGACTTCGAAAGTCTCCATGCTCGGTATCGCACGGATGCTCCAGGCTGCCTCGCAGGTGTGTCCCAGAGTGCGGTCGCTCACCATCCGAGATCTGCCACGCGTGGCCCTTGTGGACAGGGCCACGCGTTTCGAGACCGTTTTATCCAGTTTGCTGAACGCGTGTGCTCGCTGGAAACGCACTGGTGGACTGAGGGAGCTACGTGGGGAAATGTTGTTCGTGCCTCCGGCTGCTGCTGCCCAGAGCGCCACTCGATACGTCCAAACGTTGGCCGAGAACTGTCCCGACCTCGAGATTCTCGGCAAGCGCAGATGGGATTCCGAAGCCTCTTCAATATACGAACGGTGGCCCATCGCGCTTGACACGTGGGAACAGTTCTGCGCGTCGTGTACGCAGCTGAAGGCGTTCAACTGGGCGATTTTGCCCTACGCCACCGCGTTCTTTGAGGTGTTTGGACGCTATCCGAAGGCCCAGCTCGATAGCCTTTTTCTGGCGACTTTGTGGACCTGGAATCGGGGCGAGTACCTCTCCCAACACGCTTCGCTCGCGACGGGATACGGAGACACGGCACAGAATATGCACGCCGTTCTCTCTGCGTGTCCCGCGCTTCGTAGTCTCTTCGTGGTGTCCACGCCGCAGAGCTCATTCGGTGATGCCAATGGCATTATCCCGGCGTTCCAGGGCGACACATTTTGCGAGACGCTCGCGACTTGCTGTCGACGACTCGAGCAATTCCAGTTCCATTCCAACCCGCGTGGCAAGTTCACGACTTTCTCAGATAGAGCGATTGCGGCATTAGCGACGCTCCCAGCGCTCATGTCTGTTACACTCAAGTGCGTGAACGTCTCGGGCAGCGGTCTATTTGATCTTGTGGTGGGCTCGGCTCGTCGTCAGTGGGCACCGCAGCGCGAGTACAAGATCACGATCGGCGACGCAGTTGGTCAAGGGTTGGTGTTTGACACTACCATCTCAGTGTTTCTCACGCGACTTGCTCAATGGGGGGACGGCAACGATGATGGTGTGGAGCGCAAGGACAGGCAACTGCCGTGTGCGTCGGACCGCGTGCTCCTACGGCTCATTAACGAGAACCCTGTGCTTTCGGACGATGGGGGTCGTCTCGGCACGTTCATGCGAGACCTGGCCGACCTCGTCGACCGAGTGAGACGCCGCCACCCACAGATCCGGCTGCGGATTGTCGTGTCCAAGTCGAGTACCCCGGAGAGTACCACCCACAGGACACTCGTGGGCGTCGTGTCGATCAACGAACTGGACTTTTACACCTCCAGCGCGGTTCTGCCTCACTGGACCGGCGTCAACGACGAGTGGGTTGACGCCGTGTTTGTAGAGCGGGCTGTCCAGGCAGACCTGTAATATGGAGCCCGTGTCATAGGATGACCGCGCGTGAGCGAGTGGAACGGATACCTGTTTTCGACAACCACTTTTGCAATTAGGTGTTTGGGTGCTGAGTGTGCATGGATTGATTGAAACGATGCGAAAAGCTTTGATTAGCGCGGCTCAAAAGTCCGTTTAGGACGCCCATATTCCCGTTTCCAGCCCAAGTTGGGATCCATCTCGTACTGGTCCCTGAACCCAACAACCGAAGAAGAGATCACTCGTCACAAGCGACGGTCTCACTTGCAGAAAAGCTCCGCTCGGCGACATGGCCACCGCCGCGTCGCCGTCCCCGTCCGCGTCGCCGGCACCGACGCTGGACACGCTGCCACCGACGCTCGCGCACGCGATCTTCGAGTTCGCCGCACTGGACCGCCAGACCTACACGCGAGCCCCGCGCACGAGCGACCTCCAGACGTTCGCCCAGGTCTCCAAGGCATGGCAGGAGCTGGCGCGTGACGTCGCTAGCGCGCGTACGCTGCGGCGGTTTGTTATCGAGGCCGACGAGAGCGTGCGCTTCACGTGCTGCCGCTCGGGGATGCTCGAGCTGCGGCGCCGCGCTGTCCTGCGCCGTGCGTACGCGCGCGAGTTCGAGCTGTCGTCGCACCTGTTTGCGAACATGCCGCTCTGGCTCTCGATCGACGATTGGCATGCCATCTTCCGTGCCATGCCATGGCTCGAAGTGCTCGACCACACGCGGCTGCCGCGCGACGATGTGCGCCGCTTCGAAGTGGTGCTGTTCGGCGCGAGCTTTAGCTGCCGCAATCTCCGCGTGCTGCGACTGCCAGCAGCGCCGCAACTGCCCGAAATCTACGTCGAGTCGTCTCCGTTCGAGCCAGAGCACCCACACGACACGGCATTCCTTGCGGACGCCGTGGTCACGACACTTGACGCCTGGCACAGGAACGGCGTGCGCTTGCGGGAGCTGTGCGTGCCGCTCGATTTGACAAGCTTTGGAGAACGCCAGTACGCGGGCTCGATGCCCTACGTTGACGAGCTTGCGACGCTGTGCCCCGACATTGAGGTAATTAGCGGATACGAAGCGCTCTACCAGTGCTCTCACCAGCAGTGGGTCAACAGTGAGTAGTGGTTCATCGACGAAGCGATGTGGGAGAAGTTCTGCGCTGGTTGTTCGCAGCTGCGCAGATTCGACTGGGTCGTCGTGCCGTTCGCGACGCGGTTCTTTGAGATCTTTGGGTGCCACGCCAAGCCGCGGCTCGAGCAGCTCACGCTCTCGACGCCCATGAATTGGAACTGGCCACACTACTGGGCTTCAGTGGGGCTCCCAGTGAACGCGAAGGGCTACGCGCCACCGCACAGAAAGCCCACGCGGTGCTCGAGGCGTGTCCGAACTTGAAAGAGCTGGTGGTGCCGCTCTACTCGGCGAGAGACACGCTCGAACCCGAGTCAGAAACTGAACTTGAACTGATCTTCGACGACATCGCGCTCTCCACGCCCGGAGGCGAGCGGCCCCGCCGACGCGACCGTGTGGTGGCGTCTTCAGAGATGATGGACCAGGAAATCTTCGGCGACGAGTTCTGTGATGCGCTGGCGAGACACTGTCCCAAGCTCGAAAGTCTTTCGACCTTCCAGGTCGTGCGCACGCCGGATGGCGGTGACCCGCCTCGACCGATTCACAGCTTCACGGATGCGGGGCTGCGTTCGCTTGCGGCAATGCACCGGCTCGTGGCGCTCGAACTGCCGTGTGTGAACGTCTCCGCTAATGGCGTGATGGCGCTGTTGTCGACGCGCACGGCCCAAACTGAGGAATCACGGCGTCAGCGCTGGTTGAAACTGACCGTCGAGGGCTTTTATAAAGTGCTCGACGCTTTCCTGTGGCTTCTGGCGAGCGCAAGAGAGGCACTACCCCGCCAACGCCTCGTGCTCACCGTGCGCAATGAGCAACTTCAAGTCGAGGATCCTGTTTGGGCAGCTATGTCACAGAAGCGAGGGTATCGGGCTGGACAGCGGCGGCGAGGAGGTTAGCTTGGGCTGGCTTGGTCGGTGAGGCTAGGCGAGGCTAGTTGGTAGTGGAGTGCAAAATGCAAAGTGAGATTGGCATGGGGCGGGATTCCTGC
>JAMFLL010002313.1:0-10232 GCA_027475725.1 Pythium rhizo-oryzae | reverse complement strand
CGCGTCAAAGCTGGAACGCTTGTTCTTAAGTGTCGAGTGCATCGAAGAAGCGAATCTGACAGCTCTGGCCACGGCGTTCGAAGCGTTGGGCGACCGACATCATCCGGCACTGAAGCATCTTCGCAAGTTTGGGTTTGAAGCTGGCCTCGCGGGATTTGGACCAGAGAGGATCACAAACACAGAGATCTTCACACACGCGCTACGAATGCTGCAAGGTAACAAGACGCTTGAGCATCTGCGCCTCGACCTACCCATCACGGTGCAATCTCATGAGATGGCAACCGCCATCAAGGCTGCATTTGCGCGCCACCACGGCGAGCAACTTCCGATCTGGGCCAACCACATTCCAGTTCGAAACAAAGCCGCATTCCTCTCAGTCTTGAGAAGCCCAAGTAGCTCGGACGCCATGCGCGCGCTGGATCGCGGCGTCATCTCAACCATCCTCGATTTTATGCCTAAGCCTCGCTTCCGAAGCGTCCACTTCGTGCTTCCGTAAACCGTTGATGTGCCTCGCACTGGAGTCGAGCGGTATTTGTGGCTTTTTTTTTTTCTTTTTGCGTGTTCACAATGCGAGTCTGTTGCCCCATCCCGTGTTCAAAGCCAGCCTTGTCTATCGCTGTGATTGAGACCGTTCACAGGCGCACCCTTCCTGCCCACTCTACGTGCAGATCAAATAGCCTAGGGCCCACGAACCGTACGAAAGATCTTCGTCGCCTACAGCAGTTGCAGCCATTGAGATCGCCATTTGGAACGGGGATTCAGGTCGGGCCAGCGCTCCTTCGCCTCTTGATAAAACGTCGACCAATCGGAAGACAGAAGCACCTTTCTCCCAACGGGTGACGCGCAAGGAGTCTTGTGGCCCACGTGCGCATCTCCCACTTTCTCCGTCATTTGCTCTTTCTTCTCACTCACGCAGGCGGAGACTTCGCACGATGACGGCGAGCGCGGACGTCGACTTGGCCGCGCTGCTGCGCCCGTGGCGCGACACGCTGTGGGGCTTGCGGTTGTACCCCGTTGAAGCGCTCCGCAGATCGCATGAGGAGCCGCGCGTGTGGCTCAAGTGGGAGTTCCCTGCTGGCGCACATGTCGCCCACCTCCCGCGTGCGCTCGAGGCGGTTCAGCTCTTCACGCTGTTGGAGCGAGCCGACCGCGACGCGTGGTTGAAGGAGTCGCAGCTGCTGTGGGGGTCTGCCTCGTCGTGGAGTGGGTTTGAGTGGCGACGATTCGCTATCGAGACCCGCCCGATTTCGCGTGTCCGTGGGTGGAAGCTCGAGTTCGGCCACATCCAAGAAGTGGATCTTCTGTGCGCGTTTCTGTCAGAGCAGGAGACTGCGACGGATACGAGCAGCGTCTCGCCGGAGTATTTGTGTGTGAAGCGCGCGCTCGAAGACAAGATCCCCACCAGCGAGATATCCAAGACCATCGCGATGCACTTTGAGTTCAGGGTGGGATTAATGGAATTGAAGCGCCTGTGGGAGGTGCTCCCACCTGTGTCGTCGTTCGCCGCGCTCCAGACGAGCTCCCTCCCGCCCACTTGCCGGCTCGTCAAGCTGGGTGCCCGTCTCGAGTGCGTCGACTTCGGCCCGACTTTCGCCACACAAACTGACGTGAAAGCGCTCGATCAGCTGCGGCAGATCACCCGTCTGGACGTTGCCATCACAGAAGTACCGGCCTTCAGTCTCACGACCACGGGCGGTCGTTACGACCTGGCGTTGGTCAAGACCCTCAAGATGATCCTCGGCTCACGTTGCGGCGGCTTCGCTGGTGGCTCGCGACACGCTTCGCTCACGTCTACATCGCAGATGAGCGCACCAATTGCATCGGCGATAATGGACGCCACGGGACTCGACGGCATTAGAGCTTCATTCCCTGATGCCAACACGGATGACCGACCGTTCCACGTGCTTTGGATCGCGTACGCACTGTTCAGTCACGCCGCGAACCCCAACATCCGAGAGATCAGCCTGAGCTGCTCCAGCATGACGGTCGCGGATGTCACGGCCATGGAGGAGCTGCTACTCGCGGCAGATCCGCTGACAGTACTCTATCAAGATCACCGCGCGAGCATCCTTGAGCATCGACGCACACGACTTGCTGCGTCCAAGTTCTATCTGTTCGACCCATCTTTTAGTAGTGAAGCCAATACTGTGCTCGAAGATGGCTGGTATCGCGGTCTCCGAGTGCTGGGAGTTGTTGACGACTGGTGGATTGTTCTCTTGCCTGGCTGGGGCAAGGCATGGGTCTTCGCAAATGAAGCACAAGCGTCGATTGCCACCGAAGCGGAGGAAGAAACGGCGAAGTCTGGCGTGAAGGCGGCCAAGTTTCTCGAGCTGAGCAGTCCGTGCGATGTAGCTGCAACTGGGGCGCTGCTTCGTCTCGTCGGTGCATCCTTGACGAAACTCGCCGTTGAATATCTGACGCACTCGACGGAGGATTGGGCAGAGACGCTCTTTTCGTTTTGTCCCCATCTTCTTGAAGCTCACATCTCAGTCGAGTGGACTAGCGAGCTTGCCGCTGTTATTCAATGCGCAGTCACGAAGACGACGGCGAATCTTGAACGCCTTTTCGTCGAAATTCGCTACGTCGACGACGAGAATATGAATGACTTGGCTGTGGTTTTTGATATGCTGGCCGAACGAGACCACCCGCTGTCGAAGCAACTTCGTGCTTTTGGGGTTCGTGCTCATGACGTCAGTTTCGACGGGACTATCGTGGAGACTGGCATTTTCACACACGCGCTGCGGATGCTGGAAGCGAACAAGACTCTTGAACTTCTGCGTTTGGGCGCCCCAATCACAGTTGACACTCCAGAGACGGCGAGAGAATTGGTGGCTGCGTTTGACCGACACCACGCCCACAAGCTCCCTATCTGGGCCAATCACATTACCGTTCGAGAAAAAGCCGCGTTCATCTCGGTTCTCCGAAGTGCCACTACTAGTGATGCCATGCGGAAGCTCGATCGCGGCGTTATTGCGAACATTCTTGATTTCGCGCCCAAGCCTCGCTACCGAAACGTCCACTTCGTGCGACCGCATGTCGCCTGATACGCTTCGTGTTGGATAGCTGGTGCTGTTTTCTGCTATCATGTGCCCGGTTGAGCTGAGTGGGAATAGCTAGCGGACGTCGATCATCATTTCATGCATGCAAAAACACATATCACAGTTCTTCAGGCAGGCACGACCGCCACGTTTGGGATCTTTCCATGTCCTCCAAATTGGTTCAATATACGAAACAGCTCAGCCCAACCGATGCAGCTCAGATCCGTACGGTGACAGCGTCTAGACACTGACCTTCCACATTATTGGCGTGCTTGGTGAGGACCTCACGAAAGCGAAATGGATCGGCAAACGCAAAAAAACAGTGCCTCGAGCACATGCACTACGACTGCGGCAGTGTGGTCTTGAATGGCGCTACGAAACACGAGCTTACAGGAGGGAGCAAAACGGGAGGCATCGTAACTTAGGATTCGTAAGGCAAGCGAAGCAACTTGGCAAGCCGAAGTAAGTCCAGTCGGTGATATCGAATCCTGACTGACAACTGGAGAAGAGATTTTTATCGCGTCGCGCTGTACGAACCGACTTCAACGCGGCCCAACACGCTTACGTATCCGGTACCACGGGAAAGCGCAGAAGGCGGCCTCGCGAAAAGCCAGCTCGAGCTCTTCCTCTGGCACATGAAGCTTTATGCGAACTGGTATCCGCCTATCTCCAGGGTTGACAACCAATGACTGCTTCTTGAGCCCGTCGCCCACCATGCCGTCTCACCCCGGGTACATCACAGAGCTTGTCCTGCGCTGCATGACGGTGACGAAGCCGCGAGTTCGCTCCATGATGAGCCTGCGAGCTTCTCTTGAAGCACGTTATAACTCACCATCAAATTCACTCTTGACCAGAGAAGTTTTCGAAGAAGCCTCTCTTGGCCCCCTGTTCCCACACTCGAGTTCTCTCTCCTTCTTTCACCCTTGCCGTGAACGCTGCTCTCTGGAGATCAACTTTCTCACTCGCCAACAGGACGGCACCAAAGGACGTCGATCAGGGCGCGTTGGTGCGCCCGTGGCGAGAGACGCTTATGGATCTGAACTTGCAGCCCGTGGAAATGCAGCGCGACAAAGAGGGGGGGGGGGGGGGGGGGGGGGGAGCCAGGCGTGTGGCTCGAGTGGAGATTCTTTCACGGCGAGCACTTCGACAACCTCACTCGTGCACTGGAAGCGATCCAGCTATACGCGCTATTGGGACGAGCCGATCGCCGCGCGTGGCTAAGTGAAGAATGGAGCGACGTGGCATCATGGCGTGGCGCCTCTAACCGTCACCGCGTCTCGCGCATCTGCGGCTGGCAGGTCACGTTTGAGCGCGTCGTAGAAGGGAACCAGCTGTGCGCATTCCTGTCGGGGGTCCAATCCGTGACAGACACGAACAGCTTCTCGCCCGAGTTCGCGCACGTGCGACGCGAGCTAGAACACAAGATCCCGTCGGGAGTACCTGCGACCATCGCGATATCTCTCGAGTTCTGTATGGGCTTCGGGGAGTGGGAGCGCGTATGGGAGGTGCTACCTGCAGTCGTCTCGATTGCAACGCTCCAGGCCACATCCGAGTATAACCAATCGAGGCTGGGTGAGCTTGGTGCTCGACTGGAGTGCGTGAGTTTTCGCCTTTGCCTGTTGCAGCCAAAATGGACACGCCCACGTTGGTGGGGCTTTTGCAGCTCTGCCGTCACGGCGTCGTCGTCACCAGCCCGCCCGACTTTGTGCTCGATGTCACGCGTGAGAATGCCGTTGCGTTTGTCCAGACGCTCAAAGCGATGCTCGGCTCGCGGAGCGGCGCTTCTGTCGGAAGCACGCGATTCGCAATGCTCACAACCAGCACGCCTGTGAGCGCGGCAATCGCACTTGCGACCACAGACACCGCGGGACTCGACTACGTACACGGAAGGTTTCCGGGAGACAATGCCGAAGACCGAAAGTTGCTGTACAGTGGCTGGCATATGCACTGTTTAGTCACGCCGCGAGCCCCCATGTACGGAATACGAGCTTGATTTGCGATCGCCTTACGCTTACCAACGTCGCTCCCATGGAAAAGCTGCTGGTAGCGGACGATCCACTCGTTGTGCTTTATCGAGATCTCGGCGAGAGCATCCTTGAGTACCGCCATACGCGACTTGCCGCAACCAACTTCTTTCTGTTCGACCCAACAGTTGGTGGCGAAGAAAGTGTCGCGCTCGAAGATACCTGGTCCTGCGGTCTCCGCGTGCTGGGGTTTGTCGATGAATGGTGGATCGCTCTCTTGCCGGGCTGGGGCAAGGCGTGGGTCCACAAAAGTGAAGCTCAATTGACCGCAGCGACGGAAGCGGAGGAGGAAACGGCGAAGCCTGGCGTCCGAGCAATCGAATGTCTCGAGTTGAACGACCCGCACGACCTTAATGCTACGGCGGCGCTGCTTCGAGTTGTCAGCAAGAACTTGACGTGCCTCATTGTTGAACGACTGTCAGACTTGTCCGAGGAATGGTACACGAAGATCTTCGAGTACTGTCCCGGGTTACAAGAACTGCAGTTCTCAGACATACAGGAACGGGGATGGCCATTGTTGCCTCACACGCCTCCGCTATCATGGCGACGAAGCTGGAGCGCTTGTTCGTTACCGTCCAGTTCATCCAAGAACAGAATCTGACTGCTCTAGCCGCGGTTCTTGAAGCGCTGACCGACAGGCACCACCCTCTGTCGGAGCAACTTCGAGTCTTTGCGTTTCAAGCTATAGAAGTTCGACAGGGTACCGTCACGGTAGCCACTGAGCTTATCGCACACGCGTGCCGAATGCTCGACGAGAACAAGACGCTTGAGCTTCTGCGATTGATTTTTCCCACGACATTGCCTTTTTTCGAGCTGTCAGCGGCCACCTGGGCTGCACTTACCCGCCATGATGGTGAAAAACTCCCGGTCTGGGCCAACCACATTGCCGTACGAGACAAGGCCGCGTTCCTTTCGGTCTTGAAGGGCCCGAGTAGCACGGACACCATGCGCGCGCTGGATCGCGGCGTCGCTTCGAACATCCTTGATTTCGCACCCAAGCCTCGCTACCGAAAGGTTCACTTGGTGCAGCCACGTACAGCCTGATACGCTCCGTGTTCGACTCCCGCGGCCTTGATCGCCATGAGATGCGAACCATAGCTTCTACGACGGTGGTCACATCCAGGCGCTCGGCATCCAGCCCTTGATGAGACTGTCTCGGGTAGCCAGTGCATTTCAATTCGTCTTTTCAGTCTTGTTCAACAAAAAAAAATAAGAAAGCACCGCGCCGTTATTCATGCCCATATCCGTACTGGAACTTCCACCACACTCTGACGGAGCTGATTCTCAGCCGCAAACTTGAAAATCGTTTGCAGCACGTTGGTGTCCACGCGATCCAGCGCACGGATGTTCATCGGCTCGGATGTCTCAATCGCCGGCGAGCCCATGACTACACTTAGAAAAGCAAGCTTGCTTCGCAACGCCAACGGTCCTTTTCGCGCAGGCAGCGGTTTGCCATCAAACTCGTTAAACAGATCCGAGAACTGGGAGTGCCGCCCCTTGGACATCGTGATCGCTCGACAAACCTCGAGTTGATTGTTCAGCGCCAGCATCTTCACACATGATGAGAAAATGAAACCGCGAGACGGGTCTTGAATGGTTCGCTCAAACACATGGAACGAGATCTCGCGCAGGCAGGCTGTCATGGGGTGTGTCGGATCAGCGAGCATATCAAAGAATCTGTGCATGCTCGCGATGTCTTGCACCTCAAGCTGGCGAAACTTGAACTTCTTGATCGCGTAGTCACTATCTTTGTAAGCGTCTACAAGCGGCTGGACGGAATGCATCTTCACTGCGAACAGGTCGAGCATCTCGAGGCGCGGACAGCGCCGAGCGAAGGACACGATAGCATCCGCCGTCTCATCTGGGTCGATGTCCATCTCGTGGATGTCGAGCCGAAGGACGAGCAGTCCGATCACATCCAAGAAGGAGCACACAGCATCGACGTCATCGTCGCTTGTGATATAGTTCACTCGGAGGTGAGTCATACCACCCTGAGTCATGAGCGGACTCGCCTGTGTCGTTTCACACGGTTCTTGGAGAGACACAAGCCCGCGCTGGACACGAGCTTCACCCCAGCCTGGCAGAACAAAGCTGACCCAACCAGCCGTGGTATCGTTCTGCAGCACACGCAGACCCACGAGAGCGCTCGAAGTTGAGAACGTTGCAATATCTTTTCGTGCCCTTGTGTAGTCGTAGACAAGCGAGATCTCGGTCCCGTTCGGGATGTTCACGAACACATTCTTCAAAGGAGCGTCGATTCCGGATCGCGGGTCAACAAGCGCCAGCAGCGGATCTTCCATGGCAAGAATCTCTCGAATGATGTCGGCATCAAACTCGCCCAAGATTTCGGCCGTCACTTCAAGCTTCTCGATGTTGTGGGTCGCGTCGCGACTAAAGAGAGCGTAGGCGAGCCACCGCCAGCACCGATCCATCGGGAATTGCTCGCGACCCATGCGTCTGGCCATGTCGTGGTCGATCAGCAGGGATCTGGCGGTTTTGCTCTGTACGATAGCTGTGCACGCCGCGACAGCTAGCGACGTCGACATGGGAACCATCAACTCGAGGTGCTCGAGACGAGGAAGACTGCCGTCAGCTGCGTCCTCCACGCAGCGTGGACTCAGTAGCGCGTGAACAGTCTGCACGGTTTGGATCACCACATCGGGAGTTCGCGCTGTGCAGAATGGTGCGCCAAATTGGAAACGAGGGAGGCGAACTCCTGCTTCCATCAGCGCAGCGAGCTGGGCCATGCTCTCGACATCCAACGGCCCGCTATCATCGACGTCAAACTTGACAGTAACGAGCTCAAATGCGGCGCCGATACGGACATCGCTTGCTGGTCGAGCATTCAAATTCGCCACCCACGACAGCGCCGACCCGATCGCCTTCTTGGCCGCGACGCCGCGAGGTTCAAACTCGAGCCAGATCGGGACACGCGGCATTTCCTTACACTTGCCGAGTAGCAACGACTTGAGTGTCACGTACTGCGCCTGGTTTCTGCACTCCTTGTCGCTTAGCAGCGCAGCTTCCACCATCGCGAGCAAGTTGTCGTCGTGGATCTTGATGGACAAGCCCAATGCGTAGGCGCGCTCGTACCGCGCGCGATAGTCGAGAAAGTATTGCGTGTACGGATCGCTCACGCCGCGCAGAACGGATTCGAACTTTGCGACGTCACCGGCACACAGCGCGGCTAAAAGCGACAGCAGCTCGAGCTGCGCGACCAGATCTGCGTTGGGGCGCGGCATCCAGCGGAACCAGAGCACGCCGCGCGCGTCCACGCAGCCGTCGCCTTCGTCGTTCACAGAGTGGTGGAGGTGCCCGACGCCGATCGTCTCGAGCTTCTCGCGTAGGGCAGCCAGCAGCGCGCGCTCGCCGCCGTCGCGCCGCGCCTTCGCAGTCCGTGCGCCGCTCCAGACCATCATGGTGCGTCGAGACTCACAAATTGCGATTTGCACAGCGAAGGCGGCGGGTTGAACGGCGAAGAACAAATATCTCCAAGCATCTCATTGGTGGAAAAACTGGTTAAGACAATATGGTTGGCTGTAAACGACGGTGCTCAAAGCTCGATATAAAATCATGTTTATGCCAAACGTGAGAAAAAGAAAGAGCCGAGAAAGACGACAATGGAGTTGGCTAGGTCGCTCGCGTGACCTAAGCACGCTTGACCTTGCACTTGCTGGCGTCCTGGGGGGGGGGGGGGGGCGGTCGCGGCGGGGCTCGTGGCGGTGCCGTCGTTGTCGTCGTACTCGTCCGAGATTCCGGTGGCGTCGGCGGTGCCGGTGACATCGCGCGACTTGGTCGTCGAGGCCGAGGCCGAGATCGGCACGCACTCCTTGTACACCTGCCACGAGTACTTGTAGCCGATCGGGCGGTTGCCGAACCAGTACCAGCGCAGCAGCAAGTACCATAAAAGGATTTGCTTCCCATTTTGGTCCAGAGAATGCTCTGAAGAATTCAGTGGGTTGACGCGTCGACCTTATCGACGGTTACTCGACTGAGCGGCACTCGAGGACCAATGCGACTGGACGTTGGTTGAGCTCTAGTCAGCGTGAACGTCGGTCGCATTAGTCCGCGTTCGCAGGTGGACCGCGCATCGCCGCACAAATGTCGAGGCGGCAAACTTGAAGATCGTGGCGATGACGTCACTCGCCAACGCATGGGAGACGGAGAATCTCGAGTCACGCAGCACACTCAGTAGAGCCATCTTGCATGACAAATTGAGAGACGCCTTGCGCAGGGTTGTGGGGTGCCCATGCATTGCATTTAACCTTTCGACGTCTGCCAACAGCCCTGCAAAGATGGAGTCATCGACGACGATTTGCAGGCCGGGCAGTTGAGGGCACAGTTGGAGCAGGCTTGCGCTCTCTTCGTGCAGGCTTCGCTTGTCGCCATCGACTGACTGTTCGCAGACGTTGTAAAGCGAGAGTTCGCGGATGTAGTTCCAACATGGCTCAAGTTTGTTCGCCAGCTTTAACATCACGAGTTCGTGGAATTCTCCCTCAGGGAGGGTCACACTTCGTAGCGCAAGACTCTCAAGGCGACTGTTTCCGGTCTTGTAGCCATCGAAGATCGGGCCGATACTTTCCAGAGTCACGTTATTGAGTCGCAATACAGCTAACGTTGGGAACGCAGTCACTAGCGTCGTGAGAGTCTCAACAGAGATTTCACCACCCAAAGCGTCGATATCGAATTCGACAGACTTCGACCGTACGAACTCGAGCGTTTTCAGCATCAAGTGGGTATTGGAGTCGTGTGTGCTGGTTAGGACGATCCGTGGTATGCGCCTGGAATCGTCGGGACTGGGGACAGGCTCGGGCTCACGACCCTGGATGGCAGCAGCATCGACCCACGCTTCCCCCCACCCGGGTAAGAACACCGTGAGCCACTCTGTCTGGATTCCGGAGTCGTAGCCGATGACGTGGATTCGTTTGAGGCCTTGAGGAAAGCGCATCCACAAGGAATCAGTAGATGAGCTTGCTGTTGATCCATCGCCAGGTCGACGAAGCCAAACTTGGGCTTGGTCTGGTATGTCCACGAACTTGTTATCTTTCGCGTTGTCGAAGGCCATGTCCAAATAGGTGACCGGAAAGTCCTCGTGCACGACGCGCGCGATTCTGGGTGCACATGCGACCATCAAGATATCATCCGAGAAGCGCAGTGTCTCGATCGAGTG